>CACVCL010031148.1:0-35714 GCA_902729485.2 Mus minutoides
AAAAAAATCTTAATCCAAAGCAGAGGGAAGAGGGAGGAAGGGAACTGGGTAGGAGATGGACAGAGGAAAAGGAGAGCATGATCAGATATTGGAGTGGGGAAATAGGAGTGAAGCCCTGAGCAAAATGAGTGGAAATATGCAACCTTGGGAGGTGGGGGTGGGGGGTGGGGGGACCCTCTAGAACGTACCAGAGACCTGGGAGGTGAGAGAATTTCAAGACTCAAAGGGAGGGACCTTAGATGAAATGCCCTACAGTGGGGAGAGGGAACTTGTAGAGTCCAACTCCAGTAGAAAGACAGTGCATCAAGTGGAGGGATGGGGTTGCCATCCCACAGTCAAAAACATTGACCCAGAATTGTTCCTGTCTAAAAGAACTGCAAGAGACAAAAATGGAGAAGAGACTGAGGGAAAGGAGGTCCAGGACCAGCTCAGATTGGGACCCATATCAAGGGGAGGGTTCAAGGCCTGGCACTATTACTGATGCTATGATGTACTTACAGACAGAAGCCCAGTTTGGCTGTCCTCCAAGAGGCCCAACAAGCAGCTGACTGAGACAGAAGCAGGTACTTACATCCAACCAATGGACTGAAGTTTGGAGACCCCTGTGGTTGAATTAGGGAAACGCTGGATGAAGTTGATGATGAGCAGGACCCCATAGGAAGATCAGCAGTTTCAACAAACCTGGACCTCCCCCTGCAGCTCCCACCCTCTGAGATCTCTCAGACACTGCGACACTGACCAGGCAGCATTCACCAGCTGATATGAGGCTCCTGACACAGATACAGCAGAGGACTGCCTGGTCTGGCCTCAGTGAGAGAAGATGTGCCTAACCCTTCAGAGACTTGAGGTCCCCGGGAATGGGGAGGCCCGGTGGTCTGTGTGTGTGTGGTGGGGCATGGGGTGGTGACACCTTGACTCCTTCATTCTCCTCCTCATCCCACGTCCCTCCTAGTTACCTCCCTCCAACTGCCTCTTTATTCCCCCTTCTAAGTGAGATTCGAACATCCTCTCTTGGGCTTTTCTTCTTGTTTAGCTTCTTTGAGTCTGTAGAATGTAGCGTGCGTGGATAGCCTATACTTTATGGCTAATATTTACTTATAAGTGAGTACATATCATGCATGTCCTTTTGGGCATGAGTTACCTCACTCAGGATGATATTTTTTAGTTATATCAACATGTCTGCAAAATCTATGATGTTCTTTTTTTCAATAGCTGAGCAGTATTCCGTCATGTAAACGAGCTACATTTTCTGTATTTATTCTTTGTTTGAGGGGCATCTGGATAGTGCTGAATCTATAGATTGCTTTTGGTAGGATGGCCTTTTACTTTGTTGATCCTACCAATCCATGAATATGGGAGATCTTTTCATCTTCTGATATCCTCTTCAATTTCTTCAAAAATTTGAAGTTTTTATCATACAAGTCTTTCACTTGCTTGGTTAGAATAACAAGGCAAACTCCAAACACATAACTTATGGATGTAGTATTCACAATAGTTTTTGTTGTTATAAAATATTAAGTATGCATGTTAAATGAAAAATATGAATATTTAAATAAACAAACATTGCTGTTTTTTAAAGGGTTAAATGAAGATAAGTGAGCTCTCGTGGGATTGGAGAGATAGCTCAGTTGGTGAGGTGCTTAGCAAACTCAAGGATCTGAGTTCAAATCTCAGAACCCATGCTGAAAACGAACTGTGCATGGTGGCATGTGCTTGTAATTTCAGCTGTGTAAAGGCAGAGACAGACAAAATTACCCCAAGATATTTTACATTATTTTTGGCTATTGTGAAGGTTGTTGTTTCTTTTTTTAATCTGTTTGTCGATTGTATATAGAAGGGCTACTGACTTTCTTTGAGTTAATTATGTATCCAGCCACTTTGCTGAAAATGTTTATCACCTGGAGGGGATTTCAAGTAGAATTTTTTGGGACTGTTTATGTAAATTATCATACAATCTGCAAATAGCAATACTTGGACTTCTTCCTTTCCAATTTGTATCTCCTTGGTCTCCTTCGGCTGTCTCATTAAACCCATGATTAAATGGAACTTTATTTTTGTTTTTTTTCTCGTACTTTTGCTGTTTTACTTTTTTAACTGTGGTGCTGGTAATGGAACCTCACACATGTTGGAGGCAGTGTTTTCCTTGAGCTACATCTGTAGATCTAGTTTTCATTTTTACATCTTGATTTTCTTGTATGAGTTCATTCATGAATATAGCATAAGCTGTAAGTATAATTTTATACTTTTCCAAAAGTCTACTTGGGTATTCTAGAAATTTTGTCAAATCATTTGTACTGCAGTGCACTGAAATGCCACCTTAGTTACAAGCTCAATTTCTGTGTGAATTTTTTCTTCTATACTACTGGCCTGCTTGTCTATGTAGGAGTGACTTCTATATTTTCATTATTCTTTATTATGCTTTAATGTCTGGCTCGATCAATCTTTTTTTTTTAATTAAACACATTTTTTTCTTGATATTCTTGTGAATTTCCTTTTTAAAGGGAAGGTTTCCTGTAATGTGCCTATCTCCATAAAATAATGTAACGTCTTTTAAGAAAGATGAATGATATCAATCCCTTGTTCTGAGGGAAGTAATAAGAAGTGTAAGAACTGGGCCTTAGGTCATGTGGGTTTCAGTAACCAGCTATCACTCTGGTTGGGATTTTTTCTCTTTTATTGACTTCCTGGAAATGGTGCCAACTGTTTTGAAGGGACAGAAACTTTGAGGTGGGAGAAGCCTCAGGAGAGGTGGAGATATTCAAATCATTGCCAGCAAATAGTACTGGTTTGGATTTGAGGAGAGGCTGAACACCATGGCAGTGAAAATGTGTAGGAAAGACTGTCCATTTCCTGGTGTTCAGGAAGCATGGAGAAACAAGAAGATGGATGACCATGAACACATGGACCCATAGAAACAAGTCATGTTTCTTCAAGGATGCTCACATTTCTGCTGAACATTTTCAGGGATAGAGAATTTGCTGACTATATATGTAATAGAGTCTTTGGAGACATTGTGTGATAGATCCTGGAGATAGTACCACAGTAAAACCGAGAAATAACAAGGCAAACTCCAAACACATAACTTACATATGTAGTATTCACAATAGTTTTTGTTGTTATAAAATACTAAGTATGCATGTTAAATGAAAAATATGAATATTTAAAAAAACAATCATTGTTATTTTTTAAAGAGTTAAATGAAGATAAGTGAGCTCCAGTGGGATTGGAGAGATAGCTCAGTTGGTGAGGTGCTTTGCAAACTCGAGAATCTGAGTTCAAATCTCAGAACCCATGCTGAAAACGAACTGTGCATGGTGGCATGTGCTTGTAATCTCAGCTGTGTAAAGAGAGCGAGAGACAGATCCCCGAGCTCACCAGCTAGTGAGCTTAGCATGTCTGGGCAGGTCCAGGCCAGTAAGAGATCCTGTATCAAAAAACAAGGTGTATAAAATCTTAGGAATGACACCTGATACTGCCCTTTGGCCGGCACATCCTTGTGCATATATATGCATATGTGCACAAGAGCACATACACATATGTACACACATATGAACTCTTTCTTAGGTCAGAGTATGGTCTTCTTTCTGTAGACTGCATATCTCAATCTAGGCAGAATTCTAGAGGCTTCCAGGGCTGAATATTAAAGAGCCTCCTGAAACTAAATGGTTGTTAATGGCACTGGTGGTATTTTTAGCAACTTGCTCCATCTTAGTACTGACCTACCACAACAGCATTTTGATGTAATGCTTTGTTCCACATGCCACACTGATTCTCAGGAAACCCAAGGCTTCTGGGCTCATGTTCCACCAGCACTCCATAGCAGCACTTGAAGGTAAGAGGGAGTCCTTTTGCTTCCTATAAACTCTGAGTTTCAAGCTGGCCAATGGGCCTTCCTGAATGACTGGACAACAATGCCTTGAAATCCATGAATCTTGTCATGACTGTTCTAGAGCTGGCCAGCAAACCTCACCTCTGTCTCAAAGCCTAACAATGGGAAATGACATTCTCCCACAGCACCCACAAACTTTACAGATTCTCCTCTCATCTGACTTTGAAGAGTAGAATCATTCAAATGTCACTTTCCCACTGTGGGGTATCCAGGTAAGAGGGTACTCTCCATTTGTAAACACCCGGCCAAACTCTAGAGCAAACACAATGCAGCTTAGAGTGGAAAGGTGTGTGACTGGCTTCCAGAAGAGGCCACAGACTGGGTGACCAACAGCAGTGGAAATATACTGTCTCACTGTTCTAGATCAAGATGTTCTCAGAGTCAGACTCCTTCTGGGAACCATTGTCGGTGTGTCCTGCAGGTCATATGTATCCCAGGATAGTTATGAATTTGGCCCAATTTGCGGACAACAATGCCATGCTGCAGTTGTCAAAAGTTGGCCATTCTGCGAGAAGATCCCCTTCTACAGCTTTGATGGTTTTCTGCTGATCTTGGCATTGGACTAATAGATGCCTCACTCCAGCTCTTGCTTTTCTATAGGTCCTTTCCCTTTACATTGATCACCTCCCTTCTCTGCTTGCCAAATCCTCACTTTTATAAGAGGAAAGCTGGACTGGGCTAGGCCCCAACCTTATAACAATTTTACTTCACTCCCTCCATAAAGATTGTATGTCTATTAAAATTATTTGCTGGGCATGGAGGCACACACCTCTAATCCCAGTGCTCAGAACGTGGAAGCAGGTAGATTACTGTGAATACAGGGCTGGCCTGTTTCTACATACTAAGTTCCAGGCCAGCTGGGACCACACAGTGAGACTTTGTCTCAAAAACAAAAGCTATTTATTTATTGTTTGTATATTAATGTGCATGCTATTGTACACATGGAGAGGTCAGGGGACAACTTGTAGGAGTTCTCTCATTCTGTCCTGTGGGTCCCAAGGGTCAAACTCAGATAGCCAGACTTGGCATTAAGCGCCTTGATTTGCTGTGCCATCTTGCTGGCCCCAGACTTTATTTCTAATAAAGTCGTATTTTGAAGTACTGGGTACTAAAATGTCAACATCTGTTTTCTTATTGAGGGATACAAGTGCATCACAACGTCTTATAGAGACTTTTAGGAACTTTTTATGGCTTAATAAAAAATATATTGAAAGTGATCTCACTTTTATATTTTAGAGATAGGCTCTGGTCACCAGTATTGGGAAATAGGAACTATTCCTTTTGGCCTCCTGAACCACCATGGTTACAATAATGAGAGCTGATAAATGATACTAGCCTGCTTATGAATTGCTATGAGTTAGGTAGGAGCCATGCTAAGCTCTTTTAGTAACAAACTATCATGTAGCCCTTCTTTCTACCCTATGGGCTGGGGACTGCTCTGCAAGATAGCAGTAACACAGACTATCTTAGAGTCTTGTTTTCACTACAGCAGCACTATGCCTCTTCCAAAGCTGGTATGTTCATCTTTGTGATGAAAGGGTTCCTTTGTTTATAATGTTTTCCACATATGGAGATAAATATGAACAGTCACTTAGACTTCCTGGCATGCCCCCAATCTTAGGGGTAGAGAAGGCTGGTAATCTATAGTGAATGTGGATGTTTGAATAAGAATAGCCCTCACAGGCCAATATATTTCAATTCTTAGGGAGTGGCACTATTTGAAAGGATTAAGAGGTGTGGTCTTGTTGAAGGAAGTGTGTCTCTGGGGTGGGGGTGGGCATTGAGGTTTCAAAAGCCCAAGCAAGGCCCTACTGGCTCTCTTCCTGTTGTGTGTAGCTCTGAATGTAGAACTCTCAGCTCCTTCTCTAACACCTTGTCTGCTTGCATGCTGCCATGTTTCCCACTATGGTGACAATGGACACAAAACCTCTGAAATTGTAAGCAAGCCCCAGTTAAATGCTTTCCTTTATGAGAGTTGCTGTGGTCATGGTGTCTCTTCACAGCAATAGAGCGTTGACTAAGACAGTGAGGGAAGAGACAATTTGTGATCAGATTGCATCCTTTATTACAGAATGAGGAAAGAGTGAGAACTGGCAAGGACATCATTGGAGTATGTTTCCCATGAAGTGTCTTGTAAAAAAAAAAAAAACAAAAACAAAACCCTGCAGGTTCTTCAGTTAGTCACATCATTTTCATCTTCTATATTTTTTTGGATGGTATTATTCAGAGACATTTTCCAATTCAAGTAGAGATGACTGTTTTGAAGGTGGTACTGATAATTGTGAATGGGAGGGACCTGGGGAAACTAGAGAGATAGAAAATTGGTCATTAGTATTGTCTTGAGGATAAAAGGCTGGCCCTTCCTTAGTCATCAAGTCAAAACTAACTAAATAGCAACCACTTAAATGTAAAAGCCTAGAGGTCAGGCAATTTGAAACTCTGGAAAGACAGCCTTACTGTGCCCTGAGGCCAGACCCATGGACCTATGGCCTAAGAGCTACTGCTTAATTACTTACTTGATTGGTTTGGTTTTGGATAGAATCTCACTATGTATCTCAAGTTGCTCTGGAATGGACAATCCTTCTGCCTTAGCCTCCTGAGTACTGGGAGTATTCATGTATGCCTCATATCTACTCCACAGGTTTCAGCAAACACACTATCTTCAAGTATTGCAGCAAACACACTAACTTCAAGTATTGCACTTTTCAAAAGGACATTAACCTTCTGCTATATTCTGGTGATTCTATCAGATTCAGGGGTCTTGGATGCCATGCAGGAAGGCATCCTATGCTGACTAGTCTTAACTGTAAACTTGACACAACCTAGCCTCACCTGGAAGAGACTTTCAGTGGAGAAATTATTTAGATCAGATTGCTTTGTGGACATGTCTGTGGGGGACTGTGTTGATTACTAATTGTGGTATAAATAAAAAATATATTGAAAGTGATCTCACTTTTAGATTTTAGAGATGGGCTCTGGTCAGAGGAAGAAGAACCAATTTCTGAGGCATGTGGCCAGGAGTTATGTTGCCTAAACTATAATGGGATCACGAACTGGAACAGTCTTAGGATACAGATGCAGATTGCAGAGTGGGAGGACAGAAGGAAGTTTGGTACCCACCACGCATAAAGTCTTCCTAACTTTGGAACTGTTATTCTAACAGATGCAGTCTTTCCTGGTTGGTTGGGCAATTTGAATTAGGGGTGGGCACCCATAATTTGCCATAGAAAATATTCTAACACATGTAATTATAGTAGGAACATAGCTGGAGATATATTACTGTTAAAATTCTTTAAGGGCCCTCTGGTACCCATAGTCTAAAGTAAGCACTCTTTAATTACTTAGTTAAATGCCCTCAGGACCTGTGTTCCATTTACTACCCAGCTTCATCTCAGCAATTTGTTTTCATATAGTAGCCATCAGGACTGTCATTCCTCTGCTCCTAGGCAGAATTCTAGGCTGATACAAGAAGCTTCTGGCTATTATAAATAAGGCTGCTATGAACATAGTGAAGCATATGCTCTTATTACCAGTTGGAACATCTTCTGGATAGATGCCTAGGAGAGGTATTGCTAGATCTTCTGGTAGTACTATGTCCAATTTTCTGAGGAACCTCCAGACTGACTTCCAGAGTGGTTGTACCAGCTTGCAATCCCACCAGCAATGGAGGAGTGTTCCCCTTTCTCCATATCCTCGCCAGCATCTGCTGTCATCTGAGTTTTTGATCTTAGCCATTCTGACTGGAGTGAGGTGGAATCTCAAGGTTGTTTTAGTTTGCATTTCCCTGATGATTAAGGATGTTGAACATTTTTTCAGGTGCTTCTCAGCCATTTGGTATTCCTCAGTTGAGAATTCTTTGTTTAGCTCTGTACCCCATTTTTTAATGGGGTTATTTGATTTTCTGGAGTCCAGCTTCTTGAGCTCTTTGTATATATTGGATATTAGTCCCCTATTAGATTTAGGATTGGTAAAAATCCTTTTCCAATCTGTTGGTGGCCTTTTGGTCTTATTAACAGTGTCTTTTGCCTTACAGAAGCTTTGCAATTTTATTAGGTCCCATTTGTCAATTCTTGATCTTACAGCACAAGCCATTGCTGTTCTGTTTAGAACCCAGATGTCCCTCAACAGAGGAATGGATACAGAAAATGTGGCACATTTACACAATGGAGTACTACTCAGCTATTTTTTAAAAGATTTATTTATTTATTATATGTAAGTACATTGTAGCTGTCTTCAGACACTCCAGAAGAGTGTCCAGATTTCGTTATGGATGGTTGTGAGCCACCACGTGGTTGCTGGGATTTGAACTTGGGACCTTCGGAAGAGCAGTCGGTGCTCTTAACCACTGAGCCATCTCACCAGCCCACTACTCAGCTATTAAAAACAATGAATTTATGAAATTCTTGGGCAAATGGATGTATCTGGAGGATATCATCCTTAGTGAGGTAACCCCAATCACAAAAGAAGTCACTTGATATGCACTCACTAATAAGTGGATATTAGCCCAGAAACTTAGAATGCCCAAGATGCAATTTGCAAAACACAAGAAAGTCAAGAAGAACGAAGACCAAAGTGTGTATACTTCATTCCTTCTTAGAATAGAGAACTAACCACCCATGAAAGGAGTTACAGAGACAAAGATTGGAGCTAAGACTAAAGGCTAGACCATCCAGAGACTACCCCACCTGGGGATCCATCTGATAATCACCCACCAAACCCAGACACTATTGCATATGCCAGCAAGATTTTGCTGAAAGGACCCTGATAGAACTATCTCGAGTGAGGCTATGCCAGTATCTGGCAAATACAGAAGGGGATGCTCATAGTCATCTATAGGATGGAACACAGGGCCCCCAATGGACGAGCTAGAGAAATTACCCAAGGAGCTGAAGGGGTCTACAACCCTTTAGGTTGAACAAAAATATGAACTAACCAGTTCCCCCAGAGCTCGTGTCTCTAGATGCATATGTTGCAGAAGATGGCCTAGTCAGCCATCATTTGGAAGAAAGGCCCCTTGGTCTTACAAACTTTATATGCCCCAGTACAGGGGAATGCCAGGGCCAAGAAGTGGGAGTGGGTGGGTAGGGGAGCAGGGCAGGGGGAGGGTATAGGGAACTTTCAGGATAGCATTTGAAATGTAAATAAAGAAAATATCTAATAAAAAAGAATGCAGTTATTTTTTTCTCTTTATTAGATATTTTCTTCATTTACATTTCAAGTGTCATCCAGAAATTTCCCCTTACCCTCCCCCATCCCCACCCTGCTCCCCTACCCGCCCCCTCCCACATAATGGCCCTGGCGTTCCCCTGTACTGGGGCATATAAAGTCTGTATGACCAAGGGGCCTCTCTTCCCAATGATGGCCAACTAGGCCATCTTCTTCCACATATGAATGCAGTTATTTTTGAGACTAATGATTTATTTTGAAAAATATTAGGTAAGTTGAACAGATATTTAAACTATTACTATTACAACCTATGTACGCAATCTATCATTTTTAGTGATTATGTTTCTGTTCTTGACCTGATAATGTAGTATGTTTTATTGATTAATTTTTATAAGCTGAATAACTTTGAGTTCTTAGGGTAACTCCTACTTAGTCATTATGTATAAACTTTAAAAAATGCTACTAGATTTGATTTGGTAATTAAAGAATTCAAAAGTTTGTTTTTATTTGCATGTATGTGTGTGTGCCTGCTTGACCGTTTGTGCACCATGTGTATAAATTGCTCAGAGAGGCCAGAATAGGATGCTGGAGAGTTACAGGTGGTTGGGAGCTGCTGTGTGTGGCCAGTGTGGGGGGGAAACTGGGTCTTCACAAGTGACTGCTCTTAACTGCTGAGCCCTCCCTCCAGCTTCTGCTTTGCTAGATATTTTTGTTGCTAATAGCAAGGGTTCTTGCAACTATACTCATCGGATTTCTCTGTTGTATTCTTTCCTTGGCCAATGAATTTATGCATGAAATATATTTTTAAAAGATTTATTTATTTATTATTTGTAAGTACACTGTAGATATCTTCAGACACTCCAGAAGAGGGCATCAGATTTCGTTACGGATGGTTGTGAGCCACCATGTGGTTTCTGGGATTTGAACTCGGGACCTTCGGAAGAGCAGTCGGTGCTCTTACCCGCTGAGCCATCTCACCAGCCTCGCATGAAATATTCTTGTGCTTTTGATGTGGCATCCAATGTAACATTACCTAACATAGTTTACAAAGAATTATGCCTAGAGTTTCTTCTAAGAGTTTCACAGTGTTAACTCTTAAGCTGAGGTCTTTGTGCATTTTAAACTAACTTGTGGAGCTTGTGTGTGGTAATGGAGAGACTCCTTGGTACTGCAATCTTTATATGCCCCAATACAGGGGAATGCCAGGGCCAAGAAGTGGGAGTGGGTGGGCAGGGGAGCAGGGAGGGGACTTTCGGAATAGCATTTGAAATGTAAATTAAGAAAATATCTAATAAAAAAATTGGAAAAAAAAGAAAAGATTACTTAGTCATCAAATTGGTCAGGGTTTTATCACAGCAACAGGAGGCAAACCAGAACCGTTATCTCACTTGTTGGCATGTCATTGTTCCCAGTAGCCACTTCAGTGTTTTTATTTCTTTAATATTGTTATGTTAAATCATAATTTGACAAGTTAATCTTGATCTCCTCTTCCCTTTTGTCCATATAGTTAAAGGTTGGTTGGTATATTATTTTTTTTTAAAGAGAACACACTTTTATTTTTCTTTGTTCTTTTCTTTTTGATAGGTACTGATTGTATTGGACATATGCACTTATTTTTACTTCAGGCTATTATTTTCATTTCTCACTTTAAGTTTGGTTTTAAAAATAATTTTCTAGTTTTTTTCAATAGCAGGAAGTTGGGCTTTTGATTTGAGACTTAAAAAATATAGTATTTACAACTACAAATGTTCTAAAAGCTCTTTAAAATTTCTTCTTCTTCCCCTTCCCCATTTCCTTCCCCCCTCTCCTCTGTGACCCCCATAACACATATTTTGGTACTCTCAATGGTGTTTCCCAGGTGTCTAGTACATTGTACATTTCCTGCATTTGTTCTCACTCTGTGCTACTGATGATAGTTGAAACTGACCTATCTTCAAGTTGGTGTTTCTCCTTCCAGCTCACATCTTCTTTTGAATTATTGCAATGAAAATTTCAATTTTGTTGTTGCAGTTTCCTGCTCTGGGATTCTGAGTTTTTTTAAAAAAGAGTTTCAGTTTATTTTATTTTAGGTTAGACACTGCTATACTTTTATGTTTTCTTCAAAGATTATTTTTGTTCTTTTTTAAAATTGAAAATAGATTCTTCTCTTATACAATATACTCCAATCAGAGTTTCTCCTCCCTCAACTCCTCTTAGTCTCCCTATTTCTCTCCCCCCCAGATCCACTTTCTCTCCATTTCTCTTCAGGAAAGAGCAGTTCTCCAAGCTATCTTGGATATCAACCAGCTTTGGCATATCCAGTTGTAGTATGACTAGGTGCATCCTCTTCTATTAAAGTTGGACAAGGCAGCCCAGTAGGGGGAAAAGGTCCCAGAGTCAGGCAACAGAGTCAGAGACAGTCCCTGCTCCTACTGTTAGGAGTCCCACAAGAGAACCAAGATACATCCTCAAATGACTGCTCATGTTGGTGAGGATGTGAACCAGGGAAACACTCCTCCATTGTTGGTGGGAGTGCAAACCTGTACAGCCACTATGGAAATCAATACGGTGGTTCTTCAAACAAATTGAGAATCAATCTATTTTAACACCTATTTACTTTAGCTGAAAATAACATTTCATGTTTAAGTCTTGGGTCCAGACAGAAAAAAATTAGTTGACTTATTTTTCTCCATTTGTGAAGAACATGCTTTGCTTAATTTGCACATCTCAGAATGTTTTGGTTCAAAGCTCCATATTTAAGGTAATGTGGCAAAGTGGGCTAATGATTGGGTATAGATTTTTCTTAATTTAATAAAATTCCCAGCCTTTGTTGAGGGATTTTCTTTCTCTTCAGGCTCCTGTGGTAGCCAGAGGTTGGTGTTGGGGTGTCGTTCTACACTCTATTGGTCTATTTATTCATATTTATAGTGCTTCTCATTCTCACTCAATGTTTCTGTTAGACTGGCTGACTAGCTATCTTTGCCACAGACACCTGCTACCATATACACCTCTTCCCACATGCATGTTGGGACGGGAATTTAGGTCACCATGTTTGAGTAGCAGGTGCCTTGCCCTCTAGCCCATCTCTGTGGTCTCCATTACTCACTTTCTTTTGAGGGTTCCTCAATCTTAGATGCTGATATGAACCAGTGGAGCACTATGATTGCAATAATCAGCTCTGAGATGGCACACATGACAGAAATTTGTAGAAGCATCATGCCAGCCATCTGAAAGAGAAAAGAAACATCCAGCGTGTAGAACAAGTCATCTGAAAACTGTGCATGAGAAGCGTTTCTGGGTCAGAATGCACCATTTATCCTTTACAGTTACAAACAACTACGATTATTTCAAGTTAGTTGCTTCTCTGTTTATGAAGTGAATCTATTGCTAAATACTTTAATTCTCTTGACAGCTTCCCAATTTTTACTTCTGCTTTACACATGATGGGTTGGAAAGGAGAGAAAGCAAAGCCGTACATAGTCTGCCTCATTTTTCTCAGACCCCCTTTTAAAACATTTTTAAAAGAATTTTTTTTTTTTGCTTTATGTCCTTACTGCAGTTTCTCCTCCCTCCTCTCTTCCGCAGTCCCTCTCTACACCCTCCCCATGTTTACTCCTCCTCCATTTCTCTTCAGAAAAGGGCTGGCCTTTATGGATATCAACCAGCCTTGGCATATCCAGTTGTAGTAAGACTAGGTGCATCCTCTTCTATTAAATCTGGACAAGGCAGCCCAGTAGGGGGAAAGGGTCCTAGAGTCAGGCAACAGAGTCAGAGACAGTCCTTGCTCCTACCCTGCAAGGAAAACAAGCTACACACGTGCAATATGTGTGGAGAGGGCGTGCAGGCTCCCTGGCTGTTAGTCTTTGTGAGCCCGTATGGGCTCAGGTTAGTTGTCCTTGACCCCTCTGGCTCCTACAATCCTTTCTTCTCCTCTTTCAAGGGATACCCCAAACTCTGACTAGTGTTTGGCTATGGGTATCACCATCTGTTTCTATCAGTTGCTGGTTGAATCCTCTCTGATGACAATTGGGTTAGATGCCAATCTATGATTCTTGGTCTCTTTTAAACATAATCATATGTTTAAAACATAAACCCATGATTATGTTTTATATTTGGAATTGTATGTTCTGATTTCTACTATACCCTGCTTTAAGTGTTAATGCATGAAGTGAAGTTATTCTTTCCTAGCTGATGGGAAGAGCGAGACTTTATCAGAGGAATAGGTCATTCTGATAGACACAGTCAGATTCTTTAGGGTTCCCTCTTTTTCTCCCCCCCTCCCCCCAGAATGAATTGTGTTTAGAACAACCAATTATTTTTTTTCAGTAGTTGATACTTGTATGGCTTCCAATTGGAAAGCATTTACTTTACTGTATATTTTAAAAAGGTAGATGGATTTACTCCAGGAAGATCAGTGTGCTGGTTAGTTTATGTCAACTTGACACAAGCTAGAATTATTAGAGAGAAGAAATCCCCAATTGAGAAAATACTTCTAAAAGATCAGTTTGTAGGCAAGTCTGTATGACATGATCTTAACTAGTGATTGGTGTGGGAGGGCCCAGTCCATTGTGGGTGGGCCACCCCTGGGCAGGCGGTCCTGGGTTCTATAAGAAAGCAGTCTGAGCAAGCCATGGAGAACAATAAGCAGCACCCCTCCATGGTCTCAGCTTCTGTTTCTAGGTTCTTGTCATGATTGAGTTCCTGTTTTGACTTCTTTTGATGATGAACTGTGATATGGAAAAGCCAAATAAATTCTTTTCTTCCCTAGTTGCTTTGGCCATGGTGTTTCATTACAACCATACTAACCCTGACAGTGTTACCAAACACATTAACAAGGATTTCAAAGGTGATAGTCAACCATGAAACTGACTTTTTTTTTTTGCGTGTCTTTTCTCGGTTGTTTTCATTCTTGTGTCTAATCTCAATTGTAATTAAACAGCAGAGAAGCAGGCAGCAAGTCACTTGCTTTCTCTACTTGTTCCCCAAGGACGTTGTGATAGGAACAATTTCATGAATGATTTCTGAAACAGAAATCAACTATCTCATAGTTACAAATCAGTGTGTTGGTGGGACCGCGCTCCTTCTAGTTGCTCTGAAGGAGGGTACTTCCCTCTTCAAGTTTGGGAAGCCCCTTGAATTATAGCAGCGCTATTTCATGTGTCTTTATATTCAAATGGCCATCTTTCTCAGACACCATCCTTCCTTCTTATAAGAGTACCAGTAATATGGTCTCTCCATATAAGCCCTTCTCCAGTGTGACCTTAATTTAACTTAACTAATTATATCTGTAATGACTCCATTAATAAAAGTCACATTTGCACATATTTAAAAAAAACACAATTCAACATATAATTTTGCTTCTATCCCCTCCAAATTGATGTCCTTTCTATGTGCAAAACATATTCACCTCATCTCAACATCCTTTCTGATGTTAAGTTATTACAGCATCAATTCTGAGTCCAAAAATCTCCCTAAATATCATACAGTCAAGAAATGCTAAATCCTTCTTGAAATCAATTGTAGGAAAGACTTATACTGTGGTTTAGTAGGGACCAAAATTTCTCTGTCCTTGTGGACTCATGAAGCCAGAAATAAGTAATTCACAGCCAAGACCCAAGATGGAGCAGACAGGATATACTCCCAAAGTGGGAGATTTAAAAAGGAGGAGAAGCTCTCAGGGCCTATTCACACCCATAATCTAGTGGAGTTACATTTTGGTAGATTTAAAGGCCTGAAAATAATTCTCAGTGTCTTGTCTCCAGGGAACTTCTTTGCCCTCCAGGACAGTGGCTCCACCCTCCTAGCCTTCTGGGACACTGTTGTTATCTCAGCCTACACCACATGGAAAATTAAAATATTTTACAACTCAAAATGTGTAAGCTTCCTTCTCTTCATTTCCTAGTTTTCTTTCTTTATGAGGTTAATATGTGACTTTTAAATGGTGGTTTTCATAATTTTATGCTTCTGCATTTATTGCTGACTTACGCTGCAACATAACAAGAATATGTGGCTACTTAAATTTTCTTTGAAATAGATATCCCATTGAGTTGGTATATTTAAGTTTCATTTTCACCAAACTGACTAATATGACCTCATCCTATCAATATGTTGTAGGAACCAGAGGAGCAGAGCCCTGCTGTGAGATAGTATACCCTAGAAATGACAGGGAAGCTACACTCATGAAATCTCAATGACATAGCTGCCTGAAAAGACCAGTAAAATGACAATGCCAGCTGACATGCCAGTACAGATGGAGGAAATTTCACAAGTCCAACTCCCAACAGGTGACCAGTGCTGAGAGAGGGAAAATCAGTTTACTCGGTGATATACTCCTGATAGGTTACCCAATGTCAAGTGGTTAGCCTTAAACACATATATGCATGAGTAACACTGAATGGACTCAATAGTTTACAAACAATAATGACTGCAAGAGAAGAGGTCATGAAGCTAAGAGAAAGGAGGGGAGGAGAGGGACTATAATAAGAGGTGAGGATAGAATGAGGAAAATATACTGTACTCATGTATGAAATTCTCAAAAACTAATTGTTTTGGAGGTTTGGATGTGCACATCAGGTTTCCTCTATCTCAACTCTTTCTGCTACAAGCTGGTGAATTTTTCTTTGTGTAAATACTATGTGATTTTATTATAATACCATAATAACAACTTTTGATAGTTACTTCAGCAAGTTCTCTGGCCCTTCCCAACAATTATGACTTCTAGGATTTCATAGCAATTTCCAAACTGGTGTTCTTCTATCCATATGTATTTTAGAGCAATTTCATTGTGTGCCATTTGTAATATTTTTAAGTCCTATCTAACACTATTATTGAGTTATTATTAAAATTGGTACTTACATTTGACCAAATGTATTCAGTTCCTATTGATTCAAAAATTGGAAATTCATATCCAAGTAGCATTAAACCAAATATAGCCATGAAGATACTTAAGATATTTGTTATAACTGCTAACATATGCTGCAATAGATTAAAAAATAAAAAGAAGTCATGGATAGAATAAACAGATTTAGAGCACTATTTACTGTGTGTGTATACATGGGGATTCTCTGTCTTTCATCTCACCCTAGACATAGTAGGATTGCATGTGTGGTCCTGTGTCTGGCTTGCATTAGTTCTAGGAATTTTATTTCAGGTCTTCATGATTGTGCAATGACCATTCTACCTACTTAGTCATCTGTCTAACTCTCTTGTCTGAAAAACAACTTGTAAAATCTGACATTTTGTAAGTGTAATAAGTGTGGTTACTATCAAGACTTCAATCCACACTTGTCTAGAAGTTAGTAGCATAAAAAGGTTTTATTTTACAACACATTTCACAGTACATGTGCTCCTCAGGATGTCATTATACAGTGTCTGTAATGTGCTAAGCATCAGAAGGTCACAACAGGGATTGGATAGATGGCTCAGTGGTTAAAAGCATTGGCTGCTCTTCCAGAGGATCCAGGATTAATTCTCAGTATCCACACAGCAGCTCACAACTGTCTGTAACTCCAGTGCCAGGGGATCTGGTGCCCTCTTCTGAGGACACTGTATACACATGATGCACAGACATATATGCAGACAAACCACCTACACACATACAAAAGAAACCTTAGAATAATGATAATGGGGAGAAAAATTATATTCTGTTATGTAAGGAAACTTAATAAATACCATGATATCAACAGGTTTCAAGTTCAGGAATTGTCAGTCTTATTTGTGCC
Organism: Mus minutoides; assembly: GCA_902729485.2. Lineage (NCBI taxonomy): Eukaryota > Metazoa > Chordata > Mammalia > Rodentia > Muridae > Mus > Mus minutoides. The sequence goes on from CACVCL010031148.1 coordinate 16,756, forward strand.
ACTCCAGTATTTAAGTCCCAGCTTCCCTTGAAAAGCCACCAAACTCTTTTAAGGGACCTTAAGGACACTGTGTGAGCTATGAAGGAATGTGTCTCGTTGAGGAGGAGCTGAAAGAATTGCACATATTTTTTTATACATGTGTGAGAGATGGTTGCATGCTATTGAGGAGGATGTGCTTGTGCTCATGGGAAGAGGGAGTGGTTTAACAGCAAATCAAAGCAAAAGACTTAAAGAGACACAGGAATTTCAAGTTGTGTAGTAGGAAGTTCTCTTCCTATTTTAAAGACTTTCTTCATTCGTTTATTTCTTCTCCCATTTTCATGCTCGCATAAATAAGCATGTGTGCATGTGTGTGTGTGTGTGTGTGTGTGTGTGTGTGTGTGTGTGTATGTATGTGTTTGTGTGTGTATGTATGTGTGTGCATGTATGGTGTTTCTTCCCCACCAACATAGTTGGTGCAATGACCAGAGCCCGTGCCGCACCCAATGGCATCCATTGTGTTGTTAACTAGGCTAAGAGAGCCCGGTACCCCTGCAGCAGGTTCTGCATGTCTTCCAGGTCACCCGGCTCCGCCCAGCTTACCAGAGGCCCACCTACGACCAGCCCACCTGTGCAACCTGCGAGATGTCACGATACTTTGGGGTTCCCGCCAAACTCCAGAACGCCTGCGCAGAAGACTGGGGGCGGGGCTCCCCTTCCTTTATCCCCAAAAGCTTGTCCACCATTAAACAGTCATTCTAAGCAGAAGCAACCATGTAGCTTCGGAGTTCTTTCTTCCCCCACTCCCTTAGTTTTATTTCAGCTTCGGGCCAATCCTCCAGGAACCCCGTCCACTGTGGGCAGTGGACCCCAACATGCATGTGTGTGTGTATGTATACATACATGTACTTGTGCATGAATGTGTTCACGAGAAGGCCTGAGACTCATCTTATTCATTGAGGCAGAGTCTCCCAGTCAAACCCAGAATCCACTGATGTGGTTAGTCTTACTATCCAGCTTGTTTTGGGGATCCACTGCCTTCTGGGGATGTAATGGCAAGTGACCTTTATATATGTTTGAGATATTTGAATTCTGTTCTCATGTTAGTTCAGCAAAGGGCTTTAACAAACCACCAAGCCGAGCTGGGCGTGGTGGTGCACACCTTTAATTCCAGCACTTGGGAGGCAGAGGCAGGCAGATTTCTGAGTTCGAGGCCAGCCTGGTTTACAGAGTGAGTTCCAGGACAGCCAGGGCTACACAGAGAAACCCTGTCTCAAAAATACCACCCCCAACAAACAAACAAACAAACAACAACCACCAAGTCATCTCTTTAGTGCCTTCTTCGTCAGTTTAAGTTTTAATTTTAAGCTTCTGCTATGAAAACCAGGAGGAAATCCCTCTCTGTTCAATCATCCATGGGAGGCTATGGCTTGCCCAATGAAGTACTTCTCCTAAGGATTAAGAATATAAAGCCTATCAGGTGTGCCAGTGCACATCTTTAAACTCAGCACTGGGGAGGCAGAGGCAGGCAGATCTCTGAGTTCAAGGCCATCCTGGTCTATAAAGAGAATTTCAGAACAGCCATAGCTACACAGAGAAACCCTGTCTCAAAAAGCCAAGCCAAACCAAACCAAACCAATCCAAACCAAACCAAACCATCTCTAAATCCTAACGTGCATCTATTATATTTACTTAGTCCTTCAACAAAGAAGATAATTTATAAAAAGTAGTAAGTTTATGTGAATATAAAAACACTGGAATGATGCCAGCTGCTTCCAGAGAAGGGACCAGGCTGGCTTTGCATAGAAAAGAAACTTAGGCTTTGCTCCTTAAGGTGGTATGGAGAGGAAGGGGGACTGGCAGAGATGTTTAGGTTTACCAAAGGCTGTAGACTGTGGCTTGGAAATTACACTTAGACTCTATACACCGCCATGCTTCAGGAAAAAGAAACAGCATGCTTGGTGAATTTTTTGAAAACCAACCAAGGGGCTATATTTACTTATATCTGCTACCATCGCTGTGGCACAAAAAAACCAGCCTTCACAGAGAAACAGAAACTGAATATGAGTTTATATGAGAATAGTGCCTTCTTCGTCAATTTAAGTTTTAATTTTAAGCTTCTGCTATGAAAACCAGGAGGAAATCCCTCTCTGTTCAATCATCCATGGGAGGCTGAGACAGGAACTAGCAAAATCCCAAGAGGACTGCCAAAGTTTTGAGGTCCACTGTGTTATTGCTCTGGAAGAGCAATGCCAGATACTTAGCTCTGTGTACACATGCTTGCCAATACTTTGGGGTTAAGAGCTTAGAACAAAGACTAGGAAGAAACATGATGTTAACAGTGACTGCTTAGGTGATGGTAAAAGTTAAAAAGGCAAGGAAACTAAACTCTGATTCCTCTCAATCATAGTTGGCAAACTCCTCAGCAAAGTAGCTTCTGGTCTTTGGGGAAAAAATATAAATCTTTAGCTGAAAGAGAGCAAATTTTGTTTTAGAGTTTCTCTGTGAAGCTTTGGCTGTTATGGAACTTGGTCTGTAGACTAGGGTGGCCTTAAACTCATAGAGATCTGCCCACCACTGCCTCCCAAGTGCTGGGTTCACAGGCATGTGAACAAAGTTTTTAGCTTGCTGGTGTTCTCCGTGTTTGCTCAGGTTAACATCAAGCACAGTAAAGTACTTTGCTCAGAGTTGCATAGCTAACACGGGAGCCTTCAGAACCAGAATCCATGTATGTGAGCTTACAGAGTTGTGACTAACCATGATGGGTGAGCAGAAGTGGGCAGGGCACTGTGCCCCACTGGGGGGGTGTTTCTTCCTTCTTCTTCTTCTTCTTCTTCTTCTTCTTCTTCTTCTTCTTCTTCTTCTTCTTCTTCTTCTTCTTCTTCTTCTTCTTCTTCTTCTTCTTCTTCTTCTTCTTCTTCTTCTGTATTCTGGTGACCTTCCATAGACCCTCAGAAGATAGTTCTCTTTCCACAGGTTATTATTTCTTACCCTCTTTATGTCCTCTCCCCTCCCCACTTTTCTTTGTCAACTTGACACCAGCTAGAGTTATCTGGGGGAAAGAATTTCAAGTGAAAAATATGCCTTTGTCAGATTTTCTATAGGCAAGTCTCTGGATTAATGATTGATGTGGGTAGGGCCATCTCACTAAAGGACAGGCAGTGCCACCCCTGAGCAGGTGGTCCTGGGTTGTATAAGGAAGTGGGCTGAGAAAACCACAAGAGACAAGTCAGTTTAGCAGCATTCCTCCATGGTCTCTGCTTCAGTTCCTGCCTCTAGGTTCTTGATTTGAGTTCTTTCACTGATAGAGTGTGTCCTAAAGAGTATAAGATGAAATAAACCCTTTCCTCTCCATGCTGCTTTTGGTCATGTTGTTTCATCACAGCAATAGAAACCTGCCTAATGCACTGACTAAATACCTTCAAACTTCCATAACTTTCTTTCTCAGCTTCAAGAGCTTTGTTTGGTGATTAATATCCCCCTTTAGATGCTTAGTCGCAATGTAGGGATTCATTCCATGGAAACTGTCACATCTGTCTCCTTATTTGCCCATTAAGCATGCCTTTTCCCACAGTCTCAAAAGAGACACACTGAGGTGTGTGTTTAGAAAAATTCAGTGATTTTTTTTTTCTGAGCATTTGGAAGAAGTTTTCTCACTTCCCCCTCCAAGTCTCAGAATCATCAATAGCTCTTCTTCTTTATGTCATAAAACTTTTCTGTCTTTGGGGTTATGTCCAGCTTTCCCACATACCTGAAATACTGAAGAAATACCCTGGGTTATACTGCTGGATCCTGAGTTGATGAACTGTGGGAAGAAATTTGTATTGAAACACCCTCACTGTTTGATCCATCCTCTCAACAGATTCTACTCCCGATACTACTGTTATTCTGATGTCTAGACTATCCCCGAGCTTTAGGAAGAAAGGGGCATTGAAATGAAAGAAACTATCTTGGTTCTAAGGGTTTCCCTAAATAAGTGGTTCTACTTTTTTCTGTTAGAGAGATGAAAAGATGTTTAAAAGGTGGTGGTCATTCATGCGATCAACATGTAGGTGATGGGACTCAGGAATTTCTCAATAATTTTATGAGGGACAAATAGTGAATCCTTGGCCACATTTTGATGTTCAGTTAGCAAGTTAATGACCTGAGGTATTAAAGAGTAAGATGGCTAATATGGCAGCTCTCATCCACAGGAATCCTCTTTCCCCTCAAAATATTCTAGGGGAGAGGAAAAAAAGATCGCTACAAAATAGTTTCAGAATACATTTCATCTGAAAATCAAATGGCTTTAATTTAATTTAATTTAATTCAATTTATTTATGGCTTTTTCCTCAATCACTGAAATGTCTGAGAACTAGCTGAAAGCATGACTATTTTTGGTTATTTTGCATTAACTTTTCTTTCCGTGGTATGTCTTCCATTTGCCTGCATAACTCCTGGAAGATGTTCAGTTAGTTAGGATATTTAGGAACATCTTCCTAAATATCCTAAGAAGGAGGTCAAGAATCTCTCAGTCCAGGAGGACACAGTCTGCTATGAAAGCAGAGATACCTTACCTTGGTTTACAGAAAACCTTGCTGTTTTATTGTGGGGCATTCTGTCAGAGTTACTTAAACTCTACAGACATTTATAAAGTTTTCTCATTTATAAGCAGGGAGTGAAGAGCTACTGCATTTGATCCTTGTGGCAACATCGTGTCGCTGAGATAAAATGAGCTTAAAGTACCATTGGAATATGCATGATGCATGGATGGACACACCATTGCATAGGATTCATGGTTCATTTCTTCCATAAGCATCCTGTTAATGTCTTGGGCCTAGGTCTCTTTCTAGACACTTTGCAATTGGAGATTCATTGTATCATTCCAGGTTAAGAAGTTGCTCTTTACTACACACACCTCTTTCCAGAAAGTTATTGGTTTTGCAATGCTTCCAGAGGTAAATCTTCTGAAGAAATGTCTGTCAATCAAAGATCACTGGCTTAGTGAAATGACTACTATGTTTCAGAAGCCTTTCCGCAAAGCTCAGGGACTGGGCTTCACTTAGACCTCTATTCTTTTAAAGCTCCATCTTGATAGAGAAGAGCAAGAAAGTGGAAGAGTATCTATTGAAACCCATTCTCTGTGAAGAAGTTCATCTTTATATTAAGCTTTCTGCTTCTTGAGACTTGCTATGAAAGGGAAGTCAGTTGTGTCCCAGGTCACATGACTTCTGCATAAATGACCCTGATTAAGAAATTTCCTTTGGATTGAGTGCATCTGTGAACTAATCTAGCTAGGAGGAAGTCATGGCTTTGGGCTTCCTCAAGTATAATTACTTTTAATTGGGCATGATCCTGGTGGATACTTGGATAAATATACCCATGAAAGTATTAGAACAGCTACTTTAAAAATCTCTGTTTAATTTCTCCCCATTCCTCTTGGCCGCCTGCCCCACCCTAGGGCTCTTCTTTTCTTTTCCCATATGTAACTTCTCCAAAAATTACCTCTATTTCCCTAAACACTAAACTCTTGCTTTTGAGTTTTCACCCTGAAAAGAAAGGCTTGATAGGTGTTATATACACAGCCATGCTCTTTAAGAGTCTTTTTAGTAATACTCCTTTGAAATCTTTTCTACTCACACATCGCAGCTTCTTGAGGTCCTTATCAAAACAGGCAATACATACAAAAATGTTCAAATGATCACTGTAAGCCAGTGATTGAACCTAGTAAACTGTTGATCACAGAATACTCTACTTGATCAATTAGAATCAAATAAATAGAAATCAGTAATGACCATGGTTCACTCACGAATGTTCCAGACAAAAACAGGTAGCAGATACTAGCTAACATAAGTTTATGGCCAATGCTATATCTCTTGTCTTCTAGATGGTGCAAAGAGAGCCAGAGAGTCCCCAGTGCATTGTGAATTAGGCCAAGCATTATTTGTGCACCCTGAAAGAAGAGAGAGCCAGTGTTATTATCCAAGGTGATTCAAGATTTCCCTCCTCGTCTTCTACTGTTGATGAACTGTAGCCTACAAGCCAAACAAACTCTTTCCTTCACAAATTGCTTTTTATTGTGGTGTTTTTACCCTACTGCAATAGTATAGAAAGAAGAAAGGAAGAAATAAATAAATAAAGCAAGCAAGCAAGCAAGCAAGCAAGCAAGCAAGCAAGCAAGCAAGAAAGGAGGAAAGAAAGGAGGAAAGAGAGAAAGAAAACTAAGGCAGGTATGCACAGCCCGAGTGCATATTCTATTCACTTGATTGCTAAAGTCTTTCTGTACTGAGAATGGTCTTTGTTGAGTACTGACATGAGATGCAAATATCTTCAATTTTCTTTTGCTTATTTTTAGAGGTTTATTTCAAATAATGCTTCCCTAATGTCTTAATTACTTTTTCTGTTACTGTGAAAAGCAATGTGGCTTGGTGGGTCAAGTAACACCTACCTCACACTGAACAACTCAGGTTCTGTGGTAAATTGGTAGACCATGCTTAAATGTTGAGTTTGTATTTAGGTGCAGCAGAAGGCCAAGTCTTCCTTAAAAGGGCAACTGTTATATTCAGAGAATGGCAAGATTTTGCTACATAAAATGCTGCAATAAATTAGCAGGTATCTGCTAGAGGCTTCAGGGGAACCCCCCCCCCCCATCACCATCAGCCAACAACATTTCAAATACTATTGGAATGCCTGGATATACCAGTACAGGGATGATGCAGTGTGCATAGTATCCTGGATTTATAGCAGTTTCCACCTGTTACAGAACATGCTCCTATCTATCAGCCTTTTGGGTTGTTTTTCAGAAAGCATGATAAAAACTGCCAAAGTACTTCACTGTTTCAGAATCCACTCCTTCCAAATTTTTGACACAATTTATCCCCTCCATTTCTTTTATTTTTGAGATTATAATTACATCATGTCCCTGCTCCTTTCCTCTCCTCCTCTGGTCTATGCCACTGACTTTGGATTCTTTCCCTGCATCTATGTCTATAATTTGAAAGTTTGATTTTTTTTCATGGTGTCACACATGCCTACAGGTCTGATTGATTTTTGAGAGAAGATCTGGATTGATTTTTTTCTATTTGTACATTTGTGATAAGATCTGGGCATGTTTTAAGTCTGATACTGGCAGAGCAGGTTGGGACAGAAGAGAGGATGTGTGGGTAGGTTGGGTCCTGAGGTTGAAAATGGCTTTGGGGGGAATGGAGTTAGGGGGATTTAGGAGAATGGGCTGGTATACAGGATGTGCCTTCTGATCTAAGCCTTGAGTGTGGGTGTGGATGTGGAAAGTTTGGATTTGGTGTGGGAGAGACCTGTGGATTGGGGATTAGGTGGGGTAAGTTCTGGCAGAGCAATAGAGATTGGCTACTGCATGGGTAGAGACTCAGCCAGGGTGTTGGATATGGTATTCAAGATACATCTGGTATATGGCTAGGGAGTGTCAGGTAGAGGCACAGGGCTGCATTCTGGAGGATGATGTGGGAGATCTAGCTAAGTAGAGAGGTTGTATATTGGTGTAAGTTTTAATGCTGTTGTCTTGGATCCAAATGTTGTTCAAGGACCCATAAATATGGACAGGTCTTATGTATAACATTCTAAATTTGAAGAGAACTGAGAGGAACAGCACTGATGTGTTATATGATTCACCCAGAGGTCAGTGTAGTGGACCACAGGCTCTTCTGGCTTTGTATTTGAGACCACCATCTACCTTCTTTTTTTAATTATCTACAACCATTGCTTCAAACCATTTCAAACAAAAGTTATCAGAAAAGGCAGAAAACAAATATCTTTAACAGCTCTAATCACAGAGTATGTTTTCTAAGACCAGGGTAGACTGGGATAATGTTGAAGAATCTGGGAATGATATGTAAATACATGTTTTGTGTGACCAGTTAGCTCTGGTATAATTGTCTTCACTTCAAAACACATTTATCCACATTTTGACCCCAAAGGCACTCATTGTAAATACCATCAATGCTTCTACATTTTTTATTAGTAAAAAGTAACACTATTTATTAATCAATACAATACTTAGTACTTACCCCCATTGCAATCGTCTCTTCTTTTATGATATAGAATGTTGATACTTCATTAGTTGTCATTTTGTCTTAGATATGAGATCAAAATAATGAAGGATGAATGTGCTTCTTTTCTGTCAAGAGATACATGGAAAAAGTAATACTAATTATTTTTGATGAAGATATTAAAAATGGAAGTTTCCAGGTGACTATCACATAATTACTTGAAAATAGCTTTATTTTTTTAAAACATAAATCAAGTGACACTAATTTCTATTATGTGTTTAATTGTTTTCTGGAAAAAACCAAGAGCTACCTTTCAGATTATTCCTTCACTGAGAACAGTAGATATTTTGAAAATTAAGAAAACAAAAAGTGTGTGTGTGTGTGTGTGTGTGTGTGTGTGTGTGTGTGTGTGTGTGACTTCAGAGATGAGAATAGGGTGCCAGAATTCCTGGATGTGTGTGCTAAGAACTAAATTTAGGTCTTACCTAAGAGCAGCAAGTGTTCTGAGCTACTTAATCATCTGTCAGCCCACTGTAGATATTTTTAATATAGTTATTCTACCTTCATTATCTCTATTTTTCTAGGCATTGCTGGCTCTCATAAGTCCACTGGGGTCCTGGGTTCTTGACTGATATTTTTCTCTCTCTTAAGAATATGCCTTGACTACTATACAACAAATAGACAGCCAATTCTAATTAAGCCAGTGGGTATTCCATTTACAGTCAACTGTATTTAGTGTGAAGATGACATACTAAATCATACTAAGTCTTTCTTGACTTGCTACTTGAACAAGAAGTAGCAGAGCTGCCATGTTGCCTTATGAAAGAAGAGCAAAGGGAAGACAGTGTATTGTATTTGCATTCATGGTATTGCTAAGGATAAGACTGGCAGCTTTTGAAGAGCTTATTAGAAGGTGATTGTTCAGAGGGTAGCTTCAAACAACTTCATTATTATACCCAGCTAGCCTTTCTCCTTTCCATACCAGAGGACTTTATACCATGTGACTTGTAGAACATTCCTTCGCTATATGGGAGGAGCACACCTCTCTAACTCACTAAGAATGTGTGGGTTGTGAGACATGATTTGACTGAGAATGAATTGTTATTCTTAAACCAAGGCTTTTTACAGCATTGGAAGTTTCCGTTATCTGTTTTTCTCATGTCTCTTTGCTGTGAGGATATTACATTTTGGAATTTTCCTGTTTTTTTTTTTTTTTTTTTTTTTTTTTTTTTTTTTTTTTTTTTTTTTTTTTTTTTTTTTTTTTTTTTTTTTTTTTTTTTTTTTTTTTTTTTTTTTTTTTTTTTTGCCTAGAAATTTTTTCATCTTTAATAAAGCATCAGGATTTGATCTAAGTACTGTATGTTCTTTGTTTTACTAAAATGACTAGGCTTTTTTCTTACAATCCCAGGCCATCATTATGTACAATTTCCTACCATACTCAACAGTCTTGAAATGATATAGAAGTTATTCATGATGAGTTTCTGACAGAACACAGCATTTTAGTGAAAGACACAATTCAGCATTGCAACCTAACCATCTGAATGAGGAAATGATGCTCGGTCAGTCCCCTTGTTCAGTCAGGATGTACCTTGCACCCAAACAATGTTAAAGAAAATACCTGTCATGCTGAAGCATCATTTCTCAAGTTGTGTGTCTGAGAAGAGTATACCTGCATAGGATCTGGCACCAAACAGAAACCTGACTTTCCTTAGGACTAGAGCTGGAAACCACATCCTCACTCTCTGTAGGACTCTGTTATATCAGATTCCCATGAAGAATCTCTTCAGCAGAGTCATCTGCAGTGGACTCATCCAGGAAACCACTTCACATATTCTATGTAGCGGCACTTCTTCAGAGAAATGTGTAATGACAGCAGAGAGCACTGTTACAGGAGTGGAATCTGAATTTTTTTTCAGTGAATGTTCTTAAATAAACATGCAATTTAAGACAGACATGACTGTATAACTTGAGATCCCATCAAGTAGAGTCCAAAGCAGGCAGATCTCTGTGAGTTCATGGAAGAAAGTCACAATGCCTCAGATAAGTGGAGTAGTAAATACATTTTTTTCTTTTGAAAGAGGTTCTTTTGATTAGATCAGCAAAGTAATTTGAGGTATTCTTCCACCCCTGAGATTTATGGCCTTGCTATTGAGCAGAAACCTACAAGAGACAAGATCACAAATACAGAGGACCCATGAGATTCTACCATATATTCCTAGCCTGGGCTACTACAGCATCTGGAGGACCTTAAAAATGATGTTGCAGCTTTTCTGTTCAGTTCTTTTTCTGAATGTCCATCTACTTCTGCATCTTCATGTACTGAAACATTTCCTCCAGTCTTTCCCAATGCTATTCATTAGAAGAAGATGTTCTTAGTGAAGGGTTGCACAAGAACATGCAAAGAAGTTCATACAAGGGTAAGCACATACAGAGGATATCAAGAGATTGCTGGTCAGCCATGCAAGCCAGAACCTTCCCCCTAAGATTCTGAGAAAGTAAGAAACCCTGTTTTAAGGTAGTGACAAAAGACAAAGAAACCAAATTCACCCCATTAGCTAGAGTATGCAGGTGCCCAAAACCATACACAGATTCCATGTTAGACTATCAGAAGTGGTTGAGAAGTTTGATATTCATCCTTTGGAAATTAAAACAGGGGTGTTGAGTATGCTCTGCTTGGGTAGAAGCCTCAATTCTTCAGCTTTAGCCACTCCAGTAAAATGTCCTGAAGTGGATGCTCACAGTCAGCTATTAGATGGAACACAGGGTTCCCAAGGGAGGAGCTAAAGAAAGTACCCAAGGATATAAAATATCTTGGTGTAACTCTTAATGAAGCAAGTTAAAGACATGTATGACAAGAACTTGAACTAAGAAGTTGAAGAAGGTATCAAAAAATAAAGATCTCTCATGTTCATGGATCAGTAGGATTAACATAATGAAAATGGCCATCTTGACAAAAGCAATCTACAGATTCAATGGAATTTCCATCAAAATTCCAACAAATTTTTTACAGACCTTGAAAGGGCAATTTTCAACTTCATATGGAAAAACAAAATACCCAGGATAGGTAAAACAATCCTGAACAATAAAAGAACTTCTTGAGGAATTACCATCCCTGATGAAATTGTACTACAGAGGAATAGTGATAAAAACTGCATGGTATTGGTATAGAAATAGACAGGTTGACCAATGGAATTGAATCAAAGACCCAGAAATGATCCCACACACTTATAGATACTCGATTTTTGACAAAGAAGCCAAAACCAAACAATGGAAAAATGAAAGCATCTTCAACAAATGGTGTTGGTCTAACTGGATATCTGTATGTAGAAGAATGAAAATAGATTCAGATTTATCACTGTGCACAAAACTCAAGTCCAAGTGAATCAAAGACCTCAACATAAAACAAGATATATTAAATCTAGTAGAAGCAAAAGTGGTAAAATAGCCTTGAATGCATTGATACAGGAGACAATTTCCTGATCAGAATACCAATGGCTCTGGCTCTAAGATCAACAATTGGTAAATGAGACCTCATGAAACTGAAAACCTTCTGTAAGGCAAAGGACACTGTCAATAGGACAGAACAGCAACCTACAGATTGGGAAAAGATCTTCACCAACCCTATGTCTGACAGAAGGCTAATATCCCAAATATATAAAGAGCTCAAGAAGTTAGATTTCGACAAATTCAATTTAAAAATGAGGTACAGAGCTAAACATAGATTTCTCAACAGAGGAATCTCAAATGGCTGAGAAGCACTTAAAGAAATGTTCAACATCCTTAATCATCAGGGAAATGCAAATCAAAAGGACTCTGAGATTCCAACTTATACCCATCAAAATGACTAAGATAAAAATTCAAGTGACAACCCATGCTGGTAAAGATGCAGAGAAAGATGAGCATTTCTCTATTGCTGTTGACATTGCAAACTTGTCAACCACTTTGGAAATCAATCAGCAGTTTCTCAGAAAATTGGAAATAGTTTTACTTGAAGACCCAACTATACTGCTCCTGGGCATATTATCCAAAAGATGCTCCACCATACCACAAGGACAGGTGCTCCACTGTGTTCATAGCAGCTTTATTTGTAATAGCTAGAAACTAGAGACAACCCAAATGTCCCTCAACTGAAAAATGGACACAGAAAATACAGTAGTGGATGCTCATGGTCATCTATTGGATGGAACACAGGACCCCTAATGAAGGAGCTAGAGAAAGTACCCAAGGAGCTAAAAGGGTCTGCAACCTTATAGGAAGAACAACAATATGAACTAATCGTCACCCCCAGAGCTGTGTCTCCAGTTGAATATGTAGCAGAAGATGGCCTAGTAGGTCATCAATGGGAGGAGAGGCCCTTAGTATTGCGAAGATCATATGCCCCAGTACAGGAGAATGCCAGGGTTAGGAAGTGGGAGTGGGTGGGTTGGGGAGCAGGGTGGGGGAGGGTATAGGGGGCTTTGGTGATAGCATTTGAAACATAAATGAAGAAAATATCTAATAAAAAATGACTTAGAAAAGAAAATGTGGTGCATTTACACAATTTTCACCTATTAAAAACAAAGGCATCATGAATTTTGCAGACAAATGGATGGAACTCCTGAGTAAGGTAACCCAGACCCAAAAGGACATGCATGGTATGTACTCACTGATAAGTAGATATTAGCCATAAAGTTCAGGATACTCATGATACACCCCACAGACCCAAGAAAGCTAAACAAGAAGGAAGTCCCAAGCAAGGATGCTTGACTCTCACTCAGAAGGGGGAATAAAATAGTCACTGGAGGCAGAGGGAGGGAGTTAACTAGGTGTGAGAGGGAATGGGGAGGGGAATAGTGCGGGTCAGTATCAGGTGTAGGAGGAGATAGAACAGAGGGCCAGGAGAATGAATGGAAATCTGCAGCTGCTGAGGATGAGGGGTTAGGTGGGATGGGTGAAGGAATCTCTAGGAAGTGCCAGAGACTAGGATGGAGGAACCTCCCAGTAGTCAATGTGGATGATGTCATCTGAGACACATATCAATGGGGATATGGATCCTGAAGAGGTTCCTGTAACCAGGCAGGACCACCAGTGGAAGGGCACCAACCCACTCACAAAACTTTAGACCCTAAATTCTTCCTATGTAAAAGAAATGCAGGAACAAAGATGGAGCAGGGCCTGAGTGAATGGCTAGCCAATAACTGGCCCAACCTGAGACCTATCCCATGGGCAAACATGAATTCCTGACACTATTAATGATACTCTGTTATGTTTGAAGACAGGAGCCTAGTATAACTGTCCTCTGAGAGGCTCCACCAATCAGCTGACCAAAACAGATGCAGATACCCACAGCCAAACATTGAACAGAACTCAGGGACTCTTATGGAAGAGTAGGGGGAAGAATTGAAGTCCCTGAAGGGGCTATGAACTCTACATGAAGACCAACAGAGTAAACTAACCCGAACCCTTAGGGGCTCACAGAGACTGAGTCAGCAACCAAAGACTGGACTGGGCTGGACTGAGGCCCCTGGCACATATGTAGCAGATGTATAGCTCAGTCTCCACGTGGGTTCTCCAACACCTGGACCCAGGGCTGTCCCTAAAGCTGATGCTTGTCTGTGAATCACTGGGCTGCCCTGTCTGGCCTCAGTGGGAGAGGATTTGACTAACCTTGTAGAGACTTGATGGGCGAGGGTTGGGGGTAGGGTGTGGGGTGGGGGATGGAGGTGGGGTGGGAAATGGAGGGATGAAATGGGGTGAGGTGACACCCTTTCAGAGGAGAAGTGGAGGGGGGTTGGGGGATACACCTTGTGAGGAGGCATGGGGACATCGATTAGGATGTAAAATGAATAAATAAATCAATGGAGAAATAAATAAATAAAACAGCAAAAGTAAGAAAAATTAGTATTGAAATTATACTGACAACCTTGCCACCAGCCACTATCAGATGGAACTTGAGATCCTCAGTAAAATAAGGAAATGTATATTATTATAAATCCATGCTAAATTAATAAATAACAATTTTAAAAAGTTAAAAAAAATAAAAGGTATTTCAAGACAAATGACAGGGGAAATTAATCATTCCAAGTACAGTAAACATACTTCTAAGAGGGAAGGTTACATAGAAACAAGAGTTTATAAAATTGCTAAATAATACTCTAGTCATTTTTGATCAGTTTCTGGTCCACTGAGATGTCATATTTTTCATGAGTTGTGTTACATTCACCCTCCACACTGCTGAATTTAAACACATTCTGTTTGACACATCCTTGGAGCACAATGGCAGATGGCATCCAAGCTTCTGTGGACTCCTGGTGTTTGTAACAACTCAGGAGGACTGGCTTTTGGTTCAGGGTATCTGAGATGACAGGTGTTATCATACAGGCTCACACCATTTATTGATTTAATATTAACAAAGACAGGAATTAGAGGGAAGGTGGGTTAGATAGGGACACTGTGCTGTTTGCTATTGTCCCTAAGAACAATCTGGGACTCAGCAGCTTTCATCAAATTTGGATGGTAACGTTTAAAGTCTAGGCTATATGAACATATGTATTTGAGTTGGGGGTGGGGGACAGAGAGACAGAGTCACACAGAGACAGATAGAGACATAGAGAGGGGAGAGGGAGGGAGCAGAGAGAGACAGAGATAAGAGAGTTAATACTTAAGGGACTCTGGTAATGTTGACTTTTAGGCTCAAAAGGACACTCTAGGGTAGTTCAAAGTATTAGGTATAAGGAAAAACAACATTTTCTCCCCAGAACTCAAATCTGGCGGATCACATAACCTGGAGGTCTTAGTTGGTGATGTGCATCCAACATAAAGTCTTCCCACTGGTGTTTACTTACTTAGACTCTCCCAGGTAAAGCCAGACAGGCCCCCTAGATATCTGAAACTCGTCCAAATGCATAGATGACCTTGGATGTCTCTATTCAACTTCGGTTACCAGAAAAACATTCCTAGTGATGGTGATGGGAGAACTCAGGATAAGAGAGTCCCAGCGGCCGGGGACTAGCAACCCTTGCCCTCAATGTGACCCAGTGTGAGTCTTAATGGCAACCGGGCCAAAGCTCTCACTCTCACATCATGCCCTGAGGCCAGGGCCAGAGTGATGTGGTCTGGTGGGCAACCTGACATCCAGTGGAGCCCGGTGGGCGCTGCCTCCTGTGTGGTACCCCTTCATTCCCTACTCTCGAGGATCTAAAGCTGCGGTTGTGGTCAAGAACGTGGTTACCAAGGGTACTGAGTGAGAGACCACGTGGACACCGGGGATAGCGGCGCGCTGTAGCCCTGCTGATCCCACAATTCATCTGAGGATAAAGGGAGCAGTGGCTAGATGCACAGCTTTCTCGGCAGTGTGATCTTCTTTGTCCCTGTTCACAACCAAAAAGGGGTTGGAGAGCAGTTGTGGTAGCCTCTATTACTGCGTAGTGGTGGCCCAGCGCTGGTCTGAGGCCCACCTCTTTGAAGGAACACACCTTATTTCTGTAGTGGAGAAAACCGATTCTCCCTTTCCCATGGGTATTAATTACAAATAGCCTCTTGGTTAGGGATGGAACTTTGTGCTCACTCCTTTTCTTTTGTGCTGGGATTTTGTCTGATATGAATGTGCGCATGCTTTAATTGATTGACAGAAAACGGCCTCCGAGGTTTCTGGCGTGTGTGTTGTCATGGCTTGGTGGATTTTGCCTTTGAATGTTTTTTTCTTTTGAGAGTGAGAAAGAACATAAAGCTGGGTGGGTAGGAAGGTGAGGAAGATCTGGTAGGACATGGGGGTGTGGATATGGTATG
The DNA here is from genome assembly GCA_902729485.2 of Mus minutoides. NCBI lineage: Eukaryota > Metazoa > Chordata > Mammalia > Rodentia > Muridae > Mus > Mus minutoides. The sequence goes on from CACVCL010031148.1 coordinate 32,505, forward strand.
ATCAAAATATTGTATGAAAATTAAAGAATAAGAATGAAAAAGCAGCACAGAGACAGAAGAAATGCAAGTAATGAATAACTGTTAGACCGCAGATTAGGCTTTCCCAGGGCTGAGCCTCCTGATTGGTTATCCAATACCACGTGGTTAGCCCCAGGATATGATTCTTATTTCTAACAGATGATGAATTATGGATAGTAATTGGGAATAAGGCTTATGGCATTTTGGCAGTTGATACATTTGATGAATTTTCGAATAATTCTATCTACTATTTGAGAAATTCAAACATGTATACAATGTATTTTGATTGTATCCATTCTTTGTCCTTTGTCCAACTCATTTGTGAGTCCCCAACATATCTTCCTTTAAACCTCATTTTTCCTCCTCCTATACAACTCATGGAGTCCAAACTGTCTATGCTCAGAAGTATAGTACCACTCACTAGGACATGAACAATCTACCAGTGTCTACAACCCCAAAGGAAAATGACTGTCCTTTCTCCAGCCACTATCAACTGCCAATATCTCCTTACCTAGGGGTAGGGCCCTGGAGTCTCCCAATCCATGCTGGGGTTTTAACTAGCTTCATCTTACACAGGTACGTAACTGGAGTTGCTCTGAGTTTGTGTTTAATAGCCCTGTTATGTCCAGAAGATAGTATTTTGAAGTTTTTACCCATATCTTTTGGCTCTTAACATTCTTTATGCCCTCTCTTTTGCTATGTTTGCTGAGCCTTTGATGGGGGAGGTTGATACCCATCTGGGCGTGCACAGCTCCTGATTCTCCCACTTTAAGCAGTTGTGAATCTCTGTATTAACCTCTACTTACTGCAAAAGAAGCTTCTTTGACCAAGGTTGAGAGCAAACCTATGAATATACATAGAGATTTGTAGAAGACAACTTGGCAGCATGACCATTTAGCAAAATAACAACAGTATGCTCCCTCTCAGGGCCAACGATTCAATACATTTCTATTGAAGACCTGAATGTGTCAGGTACTGGCTTCGAAAAAACAGTGAAGAAACACAGTGAGAATACTTCTTTTGGGGACTTGTATTGAAATGCAATAAGTAATAAGTAAGACCCACAGGAAAGTTTTATGTCAGAATTAATAAAAGCTAAGGAGAAAAAGAAAAGTTTATTAGAGTGGATGGGAATGGGAGGTGTACACAAGGGCCTCAAACGAGGATGTGTGATCAGGGGCATAAAGAAGCTGAAGGAGAGAATCTTGGGAATACCTGGGGCAAGCAGAAGGAAGGTATCTCATCTGGCAGGAGGTCAGTTTCCCAAGGTATTCCAGAAGGAGGTCCATGCAGGGAGTAAGGACGGAGCTGGGGAAATGATGAGGCAGCTTTGAAGCCTTGTTAGCATTTGGCTTTAGTGAGATGCTATGAATGCACAAAAACATATATGATGAATCCCGTGTAGCCATCACCCAACCTCCAAATTATAATTTGAAAATTTATTTCATCAAATCTCCTTGTCCTCCATTAAGTTTCCTCTGGACCAGGCCGTACATCCTTTTACATGTGTTGTAATGGGTAAGAAAGGGGATCACTGAGAATGGAGACAGACAGCGTAAAAACCAGGGAAGATGGATGACCAGCAAAGACACATTATCTTCTGGATGCCATGCCAGGACAGTGCACACATGAATTTACAACATTTGTTACAGCATGTACAATACTTGTGCTAGCCCAAACCAGATCAAATCTCAGAATGCATTCCATTCCCAGTCATGGAACTATTGGCAATTGTTAGCTACTGGCAGAAGGGGACAGTTTTCTCTAAGAGGTCATGGAACTATTGGCAGTTGTTAGCTACTGGCAGAAGGGGACAGTTTTCTCTAAGAGGTCATGGAACTATTGGCAGTTGTTAGCTACTGGCAGAAGGGGACAGTTTTCTCTAAGAGGTCATGGAACTATGGGCAGTTGTTAGCTACTGGCAGAAGGGGACAGTTTTCTCTAAGAGGTCATGGAACTATGGGCAGTTGTTAGCTACTGGCAGAAGGGGACAGTTTTCTCTAAGAGGTGGTACTTAGTAAGTTGACCACTCCCCAGTGCAAGACTACACATCAAAGAATATTTGGGCCACATGAACTGGTCTTGAAGGATTAAAAACAAAAAGAACATGAAACTGAATGCGTAGGAAAGTGCAATCAATTGGGGTTGGCTGGTAAGTATGATCAACACACATCATATAAAGTTCTCAAATAACTAATCAAATAAAGTAAAACAACAACAAAGAAGAGATACAGATAAGAAGGGCCCCCATGGGGAGCTTCCCATGTGCTTGCAGGGCTCTCTGCCAGGCAACTCAAGCTCAAGCATCAAGAATGAACTGCTGTCAGTGTAATAGCAGTAGCTGCAAAAGACACAAATCCCTGCCACATGAAACTCAGGATTAAGAGCCGGAGTCTGGAGTATGAACAAGCTAGAAAGAGCAGGCAGAAGCTGCCAAAGATGTACTGTAATCACTGGGAACATCCAGAAGTTTTAAGAGTTTGATAGCTTTTCCCTGACAGGTCCTAAATCTTACCTTGCTTGTGGGTCCACATTCATGCAGTTAGGACGCAACTGGCTTCTCAATAGATTCTGGCATGCTAAAGGCTTACGTTAGTCATGGAACTTGAAGAAGAAGGAAGACACAAGACTTCAGATGCAAGATTCTGCCTTAGGCTGTGGATCTTCCACTGGATGCTCATGACTTGAGGAAGATGGAAATAGGAGATGGACTCAATGGTCTCTCATGCATGCCTTAGGCTGTGGATCTTCTACTGGATGCTCATGACTTGAGGAAGATGGAAATAGGAGATGGACTCAATGGTCTCTCATGCATGAAGCTTCTGACCAGGGCAGGAAGTGCCCGGAGAACTCTATCATACTGCAGACTGTCTGTAAGAGACTGCTGTAGGCTGACACCCCAAAGATCTTAGAGAGCACAGACCTGTAAAACACACACACACACACACACACACACACACACACACACACACACACACAAGCTTTCATTCAAAGCCTACTATGGACTTAGAACTGAACACCGCCTTTTGGTTAGCATTTCTTGCCACTGAGGGTCTTGGAGTTTTTTTGTTTTTGTTTTTTTTTTCTTTTAAAGTTACTCTTCTCTTCTTACCTATGTTTCTCCCTTATTGTCTGGCCACTCTATTCTTGGAAAAGGGAAGGCAAGAACTTAGCTGGAGACAGGAGACAGTC
>CACVCL010031151.1:0-35711 GCA_902729485.2 Mus minutoides
GTGTGTGTGTGTGTGTGTGTGTGTGTGTGTGTGTGTGTGTGTGTGTGTTTGTGCCTGTGCATGTGTACGCACACGTGTGTGTATCTTTCTCTACCTCTCTCTCTCTCTCTCTCTCTCTCTCTCTTCCCCCCCGTCTCTTTCTCTGTTCCTGTCCTTTCCCCACTTCCTGTCCTCTCTCTATTTCTCCCCTCCTTCCTCCCCCTGTTCATTTTATTTCCCAAGCAGGCCATGAAAACCCCAAAGTGGGTCAGAGAAACTAAAATTATACTCTAATACTCTAGCCCCTACTTTTCTATCTCGGACCTGGGTATAAAAACATTCTCTGATGATAAGACCTCCATTTTAGAAGTACCCCTGACTCTTGCCCCAGAGGAAGGAGCAGTGCACAGGATGGCTGTGATGTTTAGTTTTATCTGTCAACCTAACAAAAGAATCACTTGAAAAGGGAGTCTTAATTGAGAGATTGCCTATACCAGTCTGGCCAGTAGTATGTCTGTGAGGAAGTATCTTAATGGTTAATTGACCCACATTACTGTGGGTGGAACCATTTCCTGGGCAGAGTTCTTGGCTGTATACTAGTAGAGGGAGCTGGCTGAGAATAAGTAAGTAGGCAACATGAGCTCCTGTGCTTCTCTCTGCTTTTGACTGTAGATATGACACAGTCAGTTGTCTCTAGCTCCTGTCTTTGTGACATCCCTGTAATGACAGAGTGTAGTCTGTTCTTGTAGATTGAACAATCCATTTCCTCCCTTACATTGCTTTTGGTCAGGATGCTTTTTTACAACAACATAAAGAAAACTACAACAGAGGCCAAGAAAAATCTGAACAGACAAGCTTGGCAGATTACTCCACTCCATCTGCTAGCAAGTGTAGCTATAGAATAGCATCTCCACAAAACCACAAAAGGTCAGGGTGCAGGGAGCTATACTATAGTTGAATCTATGAAGATTGCAGGGAAAAAAAAAGGTTCACACATAGAAGGGCTGTGCCCCTCTGTCATACCTCATCCCAAGCATCTGTTCACCTCGGCTTGTGTAACTTCCTTTACCCGAAATTAAAGATATATTTCCCCACGCCTAAGCAGGGGTGATAAAAATGTTGATTTGTAGGCAGCCCGTTAAAAGTATGGGTAAGACAGATAACTCATACAAATGAACAATAAAAGGATAACTCAATTTTGTCAAAGGCAAAAGCTTATACACTTCACAAAAGAATACCAGAAGATGGCCAAGAAACACAGAAAAAGATTCTCAAAAACAATCTTCACATTAAAATAATAACATGCTATAGTGGGACATCCAGTGGGAAAGGCTACAATTTAGAAGTCAGGACAATACTACATTTTGGCACAAATGTACACAAACTAAAATTCTGGTGAGTTTCTTAAACATATCCTTATCCAACCTCTCTGGAAAATTATGTGGCAATTTCTTCTAAGATTAAGTTTGCTCACATACAGTAATTTCACTTCTGGGTTTCTCCTAAAGAATGTTAAGAAGGCAAGCACAGATAAGAGTTTTTTATTTCTCTAGAACCTGAGCATTTTGGAAGGACATTCTAAGAGGGACTATTTTTACCAAGGGTCTAGAGCCATGTCTGTGTCAACATGTGTATTAGGGATTCTTAAAAAAGTCAATAAATTTCAATTCTACAGTCCCTCTCTTTCTCTGTCTGTCTGTCTGTCTGTCTGTCTCCTCTTTATCTCCACCAAGTCAGTCTCTTTCTTTACTTCTGTCTCTGCCTCCTTTAAGGAAGTAGCTAGCAAGATTATTGTTATTAATTATTACCTACTTGATTATGGGAAGAAGTCCCCATAATTCATAGGGTTCCAGAACTCTTCAGTATTGATTATTGTGGCGTGGGGGCAGAGGAAAAAATATGTTTTTCTTAGTTATATATTTATGCATTTAATTTTTAAAAGTAGTTAAACTCATTTATTACCATCATGTTAACATGGTTGTCCACTAATTTATCATTTTTTGCTATTGAAATTTATTTCAACTTATTTGTAATTTTCCTAATTACGAGTAAAATTTCCTTGTTTCAATGTGAGACTAATATTTTTACATCATTGTGTGTCTAGAGCTTATCAAATCCTTTACAGCATTACTCCCTGGAATAACTGGTGGTTATATTTTATATTACTTATAGGTTTGATTCAGATAAGATTATTTGTCAGAAGTATTTTAATTAATTCATTAGTTAAAGATATGGTCCTACTATTTAACCAGTCTAGCCCTGAACTTCTGAGCTCACATGATCTGGCCTTAGCCTTCTGCATAGTTAGAATTACAGGCATATGACAGTATGCCTAGCTTAAAATAAAATTTAAAAAATTGGCTGGGATGGTAGTGGTAGATGCCTTTAATTTCAGTACTTGGGAAGCAGAGACAAACAGATTTATGCAAGTTCAAGGGAAACCCGGTCTACAGAGTGAGTTCTAGGCTAGCCAGGGCTGTATAGTGAGACCCTACCCTGCCAAATAAAATGAGTCCTGTCTGAAGAGGTTGCTTTTGCAAAGACTTGAGTTTAGTTTCTAGCATCTGTGACACGTGACTCCAGTTCTAGAGGCATGTGACATCCCCTCTGGCCTCTGTGAGTACTAAAATGACTTGTAAAGACACACTCACACATGGACATACACATATACACATAAATAAAAATAAAAATATAAATATTTTGATATAATTTATAATTTAAATTTATAATTTATAATTTATGTTTTATCAGGACAGCTTTAGGATAATATATGTCATATGACTAGTTGTCATGATACCCTTAATCTGATTGTGATGCACAGTGTACCCAATGTGGCTGGTCAGAATGCGGATGTCTCATGGATGCTCTTTACATGCTCTGCAAGTCACTGGGGTTATGGTTCTGATAATGGTTGTTCATTCTTGGGAAGAACTCTACAGATAAACCAATGAGTCTGATCAGTGGGTCCATGGGTTATTTAATGATGATATTGCTCTCACTTTCTCCTCCCTCTATCTCCTCCACAAATCCCAGCTGTGTCCCCAATGTATGTCTACTTTACTCATTAGACCCCTGTCCTCTGCTTGCTTGGAATTGCCTTTCCTCTCATATAAGCCAGGATGTCTCTAGTCAGAAAACCAGGGCAATCTAGATTCAAGAGAACTATAGTCCTCTGTTGTCACTTGTCTGATGTCTGAAACATAGCTACTTCTTATATGTTGTCCAGTTTTCTGGTTGTTAACAAAGGAAGTCTGAGTCTAATCCTAATTACTGTATAGTAAGTATAAGGAAAAACCTTTTAGAGAAATTCACTTTTCATATTCCTTGGTGCTGTGGTTTAGATGGGATATTTCCCATAGACTCTGGCATTTAATTGGTTCCCAACTGGTGGCATTGTTTGGGGAGACTTAGGAGGTGTAGCCTTGTTGGTAGAGATGTACCATTTGAGGTGGGTTTTGAGAGTTTAAAGACTGCTACCATTTCTAGTTCAGTCTGTTTTCTGCTTGTGGTTCAAGATATGAAGCTCTCAGCTTCAGCTATAACTGCCATGTTTGCTTGCTTCAGGCTTCTCCACCATGACAGACTCTTATTCCTCTGGGACCATAAGCCCAAATAAATCCTTTCACTAGTAACGTGCCTTGGTTATGGAGTTTCGCCACAGGAATAGAAAAGTAACTAGTGTATATAGGGATCATCTTTGTGTACCTTGCTCTCCTGGTTTGATGTAAACAAAAGGTCATCAATTTTATTTCCTGTGCTTTTAGCAACAAAGAAATCACATGACTTTCTTAAAGACCATTTCTCATAGGTCTTACTGTATCTTCTGTGATCATTCACCTCTAAGGAAGCCAAATTCACTGTTTAAATTTTAATTTTTACCAAAGGGTTTTAATTATTTTTTATTAGATATTTTCTTAATTTACATTTCTAATGCTATCCCAAAAGTCCCCTATACACTCCCACCCACCCTGCTCCCCTACCCAGCCACTCCCACTTCTTGGCTCTGGTGTTCCACTGTATTGGGGCATATAAAGTTTGCAATACCAATGGGCCTCTCTTCCCAATGATGGCCAACTAAGTCATCTTCTGCTACATATGCAGCTAGAGACACGAGCTCTGGGGGATCTGGTTTGTTCATTGTTGTTCCTCTTATAAGGTTTCAGACCCCTTCAGCTCCTTGGGTACATTCTCTAGCTTTTCCATTGGGGGCCCTGTGTTCCATCCTACAGATGACTATGAGCATCCACTTCTGTATTTGCCAGGTACTGATGTAGCCTCATACAAGACAGCTATATCAGAGTCCCTTCAGCAAACTCTTGCTGGCATATGCAATACTATCTGGGGTTTGGTGGCTGATTATGGGATGGATCCCCAGGTGGGGTAGTCTCTGAATAGTTCATCCTTTCATCTTAGCTCCAAACTTTGTCTCTGTAACTCATTTCATGGGTATTTTGTTCCTTATTCTAAGGAGGAATGAAGTATCTACACTTTGGTCTTCCTTCTTCTTGATTTTCTTGTGTTTTGCAAATTGTATCTTGGGTATTCTAAGATTCTGTGCTAATATCCACTTATCAGTGAGTGCATATCAAGTGACTTCTTTTGTGATTGGGTTACCTCACTAAGGATGATATCCTCCAGATACATCCATTTGCCCAATAATTTCATAAATTCATTGCTTTTAATAGCAGAGTAGTACTCCATTGTATAAATGTACCACATTTTCTGTATCCATTCCTCTGTTGAGGGACATCTGGGTTCTTTCCAGCTTCTGGCTACTATAAATAAGGCTGCTATGAACATAGTAGAGCATGTGTTCTTATTACCAATTGGAACATCTTCTGGATATATGTCCAGGAGAGGTGTTGCTGGATCCTCAGGTAGTACTATGTCCAACTTTCTGAGGAACCACCAGACTGACTTCCAGAGTGGTTGTACAAGCTTGCAATCTCACCAGCAATGGAGGAGTATTCCTCTTTCTCCAGCATCTGCTGTCACCTGAATTTTTTATCTTAGCCATTCTGATTGGTGTGAGGTTCAATCTGAAGTTTGTTTTGATTTGCATTTCCCTGATGATTAAGGATATTGAACATTTTTTTCAGGTGCTTCTTAGCCCTTCGGTATTGCTCACTTGAGAATTCTTTGTTTAGCTTTGTAGTCCATTTTTTAATGGTGTTATTTGACTTTCTGGAGTCCAGCTTCTTGAGCTCTTTGTATATATTGGATATTAATCCCCTATCATATTTAGGATTGGTAAAAATCCTTTCCCAATCTGTTGGTGGTCTTTTTGTCTTATTAACAGTGTCTTTTGCCTTACAGAAGCTTTGCAGTTTTATAAGGTCCCATTTGTCAATTCTTGATCTTACAGCACAAGCCATTACTCTTATGTTTAGGAATTTTTCCTCTGCGCCCATATCTTTGAGGCTTTTTAAGCTGAAAGCTTCCTGTTTCATAACATCAAGTGAAGACCTTTGGGTATGAGGGAGGCCAACAGATTTACAAAAGAGAATGGAGAGAAATTTCTTGTATTGGAAATATGTTTTTATCTTTAAGCTTTAAGAAAAAGGTACTTTGATGGAGAGGTGACAGGAGGTGGTGACAATGGGTGTTTTTTTAAATACTAAGATGAGATGGAACAGAACACAGCAAATAAACAGTTTTCCTTTTAAGACATAATCACTGTCTATAAAAACGACTATAAAGATTCAAAGATCACATGGCTGCATTAAATTGCGTATCATTGCAGCATCCTAGGGATAGATTCTTGGCTTCTGAGAGATCTTTCTTGAGGTTAACTTACATACTTGGTGTTGTAATTCAAATTTTCATTGTTCTGATATAGTGAATCTACCAGCTAATAGATTTATACATACTATTACATGAAACTACATATGTAAACATAAGTGTTGCTAATGAGTTCCCTCTAACATGGAGGGTATTGTGAGGTACAAATGAACACATCACCATTTCAGCATTTTCCTAATAGCACTGGATGAGTGTTTTCCCTTAGGATGCTTTAGGGAGCATACAAAAATAGAGATTATATTTTTACTACAAGATAGTAAGGCAGCTACATAGAAACTATTCTTAGATTTTCAATGCATAAAAGATATGGAAAATAAGTGGCTGGCGGAGATGGCACAGCAGTAAGGAGTGTTTGTTACTTTTGTAGAGGACTTGATTTTAGTTCCCAGCACTCACATGGTGTCACATGATTATGTGTAGCTCCAGTCCCAAGGTCTCTAATGCCTTCTTGAACTGATATCCTCAGTCACTGGACTCAGACATGGGAGATGTCAAAAAAAAAAAAAAAAAAAAAAAAAAAAAAAAAAAAAAAAAAAAAATATATATATATATATATATATATATATATATATATATATATGAAAAAATCATACACATAAAGTAAATAATCTAAAAATAGTTTTAAATTATGCAAAACAGTAATAACTAATATAATTGAACATATCCAATGTCTATACTGTGTTTTGAAAGATAAACTCATGTTGCCTTCCCGAGAGTTCTTCCTAAGGTAGAGCCTGTCATCACCCCAACCTGTAGACAGGGGAACTGAAGCTCAGATGTCCTGAGATCATCACCTGGTAAAGCTGAGATTCAAACCCAGCATGTGGCAACAGAAACCTGGACGAATGAAGAACGGAATCAAGGAGACAACCAAGGCAAGAGTGGAGTCAAGCTCCAGAGAAGATGTCCCACAGAAAATATCTTTGGCTAACAGGAAATCACACAAGTAGCAGAGGTTCCAAATTAATACGACGGTACTGTAAACTAGGTTGTGATCTAAATTCTATGCGCTGTGAGCACTCTGATGCATTCATCATTGCTCACTCAAGATTTACCTGAGCGCATGCGCACACACGCACATGCGCAAGGACATGAACACTCACACAGGTCATCAAGAATGCATTAGGAAACAGAGGGCACAAGATACGATTAAACTACTGAGAGTAAAAACATGGTCGTCAAATAAAGATGAAAAAGAAAGAGCATAAAATAAAAAGGCATGAGGAAAAGTTGTGGGGCCCCTTAAAATGTTCTGAGAAGAAAATAAATTGAGTGTTCACTGGTGCCAGGAAGCCTCTAGGGGGCTGGGAACTACTGGGAATGGCTTCTTCCTATATCCTATGGGTTCATTGCCAGCTGCTGCAAAGGTTCCCTGGAGGGGAAACCAGCTGTTGTTAGAGACTTTTAATGAAATTTGGAGAGAGGGGATAACACGGCAAAACGAATATTGCCTAGGTTATTTAAATTAAAAAAAAAAAAAACCAAACCTACAGGCCTTTTCACCATGTTGGTCTTAAAATGTAAAAATTTTGCAAGCACTTATTGTTCTCAAATCAAAAAGGCTGAATGAGACGAGGGCTCAGCGGAGCAATAAATGAATGGGGGAGACCCAGCTGCCTGGAGATCTGCTCCAGAGAATTGGGAAGAGAGCTACTCAGGCACTGGGTTCCTTATAGCCTTCATCCAGTTGGATGAAGAAGTTTATCCCCACAGATGGTGAAGGTGATGAGTAAACATGTGTGCTTACCTTTCAGCTTAGAGTTTTAAGAGGGGAAATTTGAGTCAGCCTAGCAGAGAGCTAAATCTCTAGTACAGTCCCAATCACTTGGCAGAGGCAATCGTTAGTTGTCCAGTGATGTGGGTGGTCACACATAAAGGCTCAGAAAAACCAAACTGCATCTCTGCTTCCAAGAGCAACGGAGAGTTGTAGTCAATACAGTCCACCCAGAGTGACCCAGGGAGGGAGGAATATGTTTTATAGTTGAGAGACATGAAGGTATAAGGGAGGCCCAAAGAAAGATTAACACCAAACTCAAAATAATTAAAAAGATAAAGGTAAGAAGAGAAGGTCTGTAGGTTTGCAAAGACTGAGGAGAGCAGAGAGTTCTCAATACACATGGCTGATGCTGACAGAGTATATGACCCCTTGGTTGGAATTGTTATGTCAGAGGATAAGAGAGGAATCTCAGCATGACACAGACACAAACACAGGCACAGACACAGACACAGACACAGACACAGACACAGACACAGACACAGACACAGACACAGACACAGACACAGACACAGACACAGACAGACACAGGCACAGGCACAGGCACAGGCACAGGCACAGGCACAGGCACAGGCACAGGCACAGGCACAGGCACAGGCACAGGCACAGGCACAGGCACAGACACAGACACAGACACAGACACAGACACACAGACACAGACACAGATATAGACACACAGACACAGGAATCACAATCTCCCCATAGCTGGGGTTGCCTGCTCTGGACTTCCATAACTGTCATCAGTCAAACAAGGATTAGAGAAAAGCTTATAGGGTCCTCCTACCTCTCCTTGCTAAACTACTGGTTACTGATGGATTCTGGGAGAAAGCAGCCATTGTCTACAGTACCCGCTGGTGAGTCTATCAGGCTCCACTGGAAGGTTCTGTGTCTGTGGTCACGTAAATGGCCCTGATTGAGCTTACAAACAAAACACAAAGCATAGATGTGTGGAAGAGAGCTTTAGGGAAAGATGGGTAGTGACAGGATTGAGAAGGAGATAATGGTGTGGATCAAAGAGAGAGAAGCCAGAGTGTAATATATACATGCTTGAACTTAGCAAAGGGCAGACTTGATAAATGTTGAAAAAAATGCTTTCACAACATAAGGAGTAGTCTGATTCAAGAGCATCCGATAACCACTTTCCCCAAGAATTGAAGATACTTTTGTTTATAGCAATGACTTATCATATATATTAATGTAATAATAATCTCCTAATTGAGGGATGAATAAATAAGGGATATTTAATCTGTTAGAAAATGATATTTGTCATTTAATACCTGGCATCCCCAATGTTGATGCGATATCATGGACCAATAAGTAGGTGGTTCTTAAACAACTGCCCAAATAAATACATATTTGAATGTGAGGAATCTCACCTGTTACTGAAGAGAGACACATTATAATTTGAGATGTTATTTTCATTAGAAGAAAAACCCATAGGAGAAAGTGAATTAAAGCTTAAAGTATGTTTATATTAAAAAAAAATGGAACAGCTTGGGTGCATAGAGTGAACAGCAAAATCATGCAGTAAAGAAAAACACGAAGGTGAAATTTGTTAAAGCCAAAAAAGTTGAACCACATACCTTTATTTTTTTATTTTCATTACTTTGAATTTGAGGATATTTCTCAAGCCAGATAGTCTTAACGGGTTTCTGTTTCTGCATAAGTTAAAGTGTTACACTAAGCATGTAGGATCAGAGCATCCTTCAGCTCCTGCCATGCTGCACTGGGCCTCAGACATACTAACCCTTTAAAGGTAGGTGTAGGGTTGGCAGACCGAGAGATTAAGAGTTTGCCCTATAGGATATTAGTTTTCTATTCATAAGAGTCAGTTGGTGGCACAAAGTTTAGGGATAGTGACTGGAATTTCATAAGTAGCCTCTGCTCCTGGGTCCTGATGGCTATACTAGCTCTAACCTTCCTTTAGTCCCTTGCTGTGGGGGCCAATGTGTCTAAGGTGGCTCCTCCCATCTCCCCTGGGATTGGGACCCATTCTCCAGCAGCTCTTATCTTTGCACTGTCTCCTCTAATCCTCCTTGTGAACCTTTCTTTATTTCACCTTACTTTTAAAGTGTGTGTGTGTGTGTGTGTGTGTGTGTGTGTGTGTGTGTATGAATGTGAGTGTATGTTTGTGTATGTGTGTGTGTGAGTGACAATGCATGCATATAAAGGACAGAGACATCTCTTGAGTCTTTTGAGTAATTTCTTGGCTTTGTCTATATTTTTATGCTTTTATTTATTCTTTGAGAACTTCATACACTATAGTTTGATCATATTTTTTCCCCTTTCAGATTCTTCTCCACCCCCTAGCTCACCTAACATCTTTAAGAGAGAGAAAGAAGACATCTCTCTCTCTTTTAAAAACTAAAGCAACACAAAAGAACTCCTTACCCCCTGCCCCCACAGAGAGAGAAACAGAGACTGTTTTGTATTGAGTTACTACTCCTGAGCACCAGGCCTGCCATTTCATGTGAATAGATTCCGTGTCACTTCATTGAAGAAAACTGATTTTTCCTCAGCAGCTTTGAGTTCCTAGTAGCTTCTATGGTCCCTCTTTTCTCCCTGGAGGCTGTTGGCCAGAAACTTGAGAGGACAAAGGGAGCAGAGGTGGAGATAAGGGTTCAGAGGGACATGAGTTTGGCAAAGTGGCCTCTGGAGACCGCTGCAGCAAGATGAGTCTACTTTATTGTTTCAGGGATAGGACTTTCTTAGGGTATGGGTGGAAAGGGCTAATTGATCATAGCATTAAACAAGCAGGAAGGGCTGACTGGTTATAATACAGTACCTAGTTATCATGTGGGTGGGAAGCCCGAGCTGCAATGTGTGTGCTGAGTTATACAGCCTTGCAGAGAGCTCTGTACACAGCCACTTTTCAAAGGAAACCAACTACCTGTGTTCAGGGACATTCAGGAGACAAAGGCGAATCTCTGAGTTCCAGGCTAGCCTTGTTTATAGAGTGAGTTCCAGGACAGCCAGGGATACATAGAGAAATGCTGTCTCAACACACACACAAACAAATAAGTCCATTAGAGGTTGATAGAGTTAGCGGATCACTCAGAGCACCATTAGGATCCAGAAGCCCAGAATCTGCTAAGGATCTGCATGGCTGCATAAAGATGGCGGGTATATATTTCATGTGCTGAGTGAATCCAAGGGTGTGAGTCCAATTGCTTGGGGCAGATAATGAGATTGTAACTGGTGCCAATGGAGAAAAAACATTTGTGCCTGTTGTATCGACAGGAATGGTAATGAAGTTGATTTTCTATTGTTTCTCCACCAGATGAGGAAAGATGCTAGGAATGAAATAATAAAGGCTTTAGAAATGTATGTTGGCTTTATTCTACAAGAAGAAAAGAGAATTACCTCTTTTGGGGAGTTCAGAGCTCCTCTTCCAGAATTGTTGGCTTATCTGACCCTGGAGAGGTGAAAGCATGCCCAGGAATCTGGTGGCAAGCAAACGCTTTCATCATTTTGAAAAAAAGGAATTCTGCAAATTGCACATTAAGAAATCTTGTTTCAGTGTAGGGAAAGCTTCTAAAATAGAATATTAAACAGATGGTTGTGAACACTGAGGGAGGAAGCACTGAGTCATTAGGAGAAGTCACGCTAGAACCAGAATCATCTTTCTTTTCTTCTTCTTAATGTCTCTACATCAGTGGGTCAGAGAACACAGGGCAAAAGTGTAGAACAGCCCGTTTTGATTTCAACAGAGGTTTCCCAAATACAAATGATGCCTGGCAGACAGAGTAATGCAATGATAGCTGAGTATTTGGGATAGACAGGTGAAATTGTGGCTGGCTGAACTCTTCTAAAGGAAGTGTTGATTAATAGGCTGATGTTAACTGGAGGAAATACTGGAGAGAGGCGTCATGTGGCTTGGTCCTCGGCTCACGTCAACGTTTCACCAGTTGCTTGGCTGAGGACATCAGGAGGCCACATCATCCGCAGATACTATTAGCTGAGCAGCAAGAAGAGCGAGTACAAGAGATATGAGAATTGAGACTCAAAACGACTTTGACATCCAGGACACTAGGCAGACACCAGAAAGATTAAATTTAATGAGGGTAAATGTAAAATCCTATACTTAGGACCTCAGAGGAGCATAATGTTAACGAGCTCCCTGAATTTCTGAGCGCTTACCCTCATAACCGCAGCTGTAGACTCCAGCTGTTTTCTGGCAGAGGCATGGCTCTCACATTTCCTTGGCCTTAGGTGGGAATCCAAAAATTCTTCAATCAGCATTTTCAGCCACGCTTTTAGACTGATGTTGAAGTCATGACTGCTTGCCTTGCTTCTGCCCAAAGTCCACAGTAACTGAGCATTCCTCCTTAGCCAGGATCTTATGGCCCTGGTCTCTAGTCTGATTTGCTGTGGCTTTGAGTGTGATGCTCTGTATTGTCTATTTTTTTTCCCCCGAGACAGGGTTTCTCTGTGTAGCCCTGGCTGTCCTGGAACTCACTTTGTAGACCAGGCTAGCCTCAAACTCAGAAATACCCCTGCCTCTGCCTCCCAAGTGCTGGGATTAAAGGCGTGTGCCACCACCACCCGGCTTTATGTTGTCTATTTGTATTTGCATGTTATTTGACAGCCTGATAGGCAAAAATCTCTGTATAAAAACACTGCTTTCATCATTGATCTTGAACTTAGGTACTTTGTAGTATGTGGTTATGAAATTTTGTATAATATTAAAATGTACCTGAGGCCTTTTCTTTTTCTATGATGGGTATAGGTGTAGATTTAGGACCAACTCACAAACATGCTTAGCTAGGCTGAAGTTGAAACCTCAGACTTGACTATGATTTCCACATGAATGTGTGGAGTAAATGAAGAAGGGAGCTAGTGAGTAAAATCTATGAGAAACCTAGGAATGCTGTGCTTAGAGGATGTCCAAGGAACAGGGATTGGATGCCAGGACATGAGCCAGGGCAGGCAGCATCCCAGAAGAAAACGAAGAGGACAATTTGCAGAAGGAATCGATCTGCAATGCTTAGCACTGCCATGAGGTCACGCAGGGTCAAAGGCCTGAGACATTTCAAGTGGACTTTTCAAAAAGCCATACCACACATGATGTTGATCAATAAAGCTTCTGGGGGAAAAGAAAGAGGAAAAAACTGATTACAAGGGGTCAAGAGAGCAGAGGTTTCAGAAGAGAGAATGGTGGGATTGCTTGCCCTTTTGAGTATGAGGAGGGGAGTGAATAGAGGAGTCTCTAGAAGATGATGGAGGGCAGGAGGAAAGCATGTGCTGCTTATATGTGTGTCAGGAATTCGCCATCAGATGGAGAATTAGAGGTTCATGCAGAAAGCACATTTTTCTGAAAACAAGCCTGAACACATCATCAACACTGCTTCTCTTTTCTTTCTTCCCTTTCTTTCACCCTGTCTTCACTTCACCCTTCTTTTCTCTGGGGTCAGAGTCCATGATTACAGCAAGATTGACATACAAACTAGTGTTGAGTAGAAGCTGTTCTAAAAGAGTATTAGTAATAACATGACAGTGACATAATCACTCTGCTCTGAACTCACAGAGCAGACATGCACTGACCAGCATGTATCTTGAAGCAGAGATGCTGTACAGACAGATAGATGAGCGTTTTACAAAGCATACACAACATGGAAACTTCAGGTGGTGTTTAAGCTTTATTTATGTTGCTGTGATAAAATGCCCTGGCCAAAAGCAACTTAAGAAAGGAAGAGGTTTATCTGAGCTTATGATTCCAGGTTATAGTCCATCATTGTAGTTGAGACAGGGACTTCAAGAAGCTAGTCACATCCCATGCTCAGTCCAGAGCAAATAGAAATGAAAGTAGACATGTTCTTGTGCTTGCTTGTTTATGCTCAGCTCCCCTCCCATTAGTCTTTCACAGCTCAGGAACCCGTGCCTAAGGAATGGTGCTGCCCACAGTAGGTTAGGTTATGACAATCAGGACAACCTAATATTGGCAATCCTTCATTGAGACTCTCCTGAGATGACTTTAGGCTATTTCAAGTTGACAATTATGGCTATTATAGACTAGGACATTTTTTGTTTAAAAGAAAATAGTAGACTGAAGGAGGAAATCAGTCTACTTGTGCTGTGGTCTCTGGGGTCACCCTGTAGGACCCAGGCATACAGACCATATGAAACTGAATTGAGGTTGATGTTAAGGAGAAATAGCCATGCTAATTCTCTGAACTGTCACCTACTTTCTACAAGAAAGAGGAGTCAAGTGACATACTATCAAGGGGAGCAGTCGACCGACCCCCTTGGAGTCGCGATGTGGCTTTAAGGTATTGACTAAAACCCCTCAAGCAAATTCTTCATGATATTGTTACTGGTGGTCTCATCAGGTGTCCATTCTGGAGGAAGAAATCAAGCCAGGGAGGGAGCCATGCTCCATCACTAGCTTTGGATTTACTCACACTATAGGGAGCCTTGAGTCAGGTGAGTGGCTTTGGGAGAGGAGGGGTGGAGATATGGACCTTGAATGGCAACGTGCAAGCTCAGTTTACACTATGAATTTCTCAGATACTACCCTAATTCTGAAGAAGACTACCTCCTAAGGGTTCAAAGTTGGAATAACTCCTTCAAGTCTTCAGAGACCTATAACATCATAAACGCAGTCTTTGAGAATCATAAGCACTTTCAATGTTGCTCTCCTAAACACTGGCTGATAGAATTTCTCTCCTCACATTCCTCTTCCTTTTTTCCCTTTTAAAAAATAAAATGAAATTATAGTTATTGTTTTTTGTTTAGTCTTCTCTCATAGCATATATCCTGCCTGTGCCTCCCTCCTTCCTCTCCCCCAAGACCTCCTCACCTCTCCCACATTCCTTCTACCCCCAAACCACTGCTCCTCCATTTCCCTTCAGAAAAGAACAGGCCTCGTGCAGCCTTGGTATGGGGCTTTGCACCTAGTCTTATTGTATTTTGTTAAGCTGTGTCATTCATATCACTTCCTTCCCTTTTAACTTTCTGCTTCTCTAGTAGTTCATCTCTTTGCTCCTTCTGTCTCTTTGAATTCAAAACTGCCTGGTTGAATGAGGTGCTGTAGTTTAGTGGGGGTGTGGCTAAGGGGTAGGAAAGAAGGTACCCACATTTGCTAAGTACCCCACTCTTGCCCACATCTCACTGGTCTAAAAGTTCTTTTGAGAAAGCACTGCAGTGTTTTTATTATTAGTATGGTTTTACAAAATCTCTGCCTTTTTAATGGGCCAACTGGGTATTATTTTGACTCTTTTTTATTTATTGAAAATCTAACTGGCCTGTTACCCAGTGATCAGGTACACCCCTGCTTCATTTATTCTGCACATACTTACTGACTCTTTGCTCTGTAAGTAAGGCATTGTAAATGACGGCCACAGGGAAGGCAGAGCAGGCTCTGCTCCTTTGTCTGTATTAATCTGTTCCATTCTATCTAACCGGAAGGGAGTCGCATATGGCTGTCATTGATGGAGTAAGAGGAACTTTTATACTTATTGCCTTTGGACTTCGTGCCAACCTCTCCATGTTTACCCAGTATTGCAATTAACCACAGGATCTCTACATGTTTGGGACACAGAGGCTCAGCCTATTGGGACTCTTGGCCTAGTTTATTGGCATTCGGTTGCATCTTTTTTCTGGTACCCTGTGTACTTTGGCCAGTGAACCCTTGACCAGATTCTGGCAGGAGGTGGGGTGTTGGAATTGCCAAAACATTTGGACAGTACAGTTTGCCTATAGTTTTAGTAACCTGCTCCCTTCTCTTTGGTACGGGAAGAGACAAGTTCTCCAATTTACTTCCCCAATTGGTGTTCATAGCTCTGCCACCCTCCTCACTGGGGGTAAATGTTGCAAAAACATTTTTTAGTTCTGCAATTTTTGTGCTTGAAGAATGAACCTCCTGTTGTTTTTTGTGCAATAAAGAAAGCTCTTCTCTAATGGGCTAGGCATCACGAATGAGCGAGCATATGAGAAAAAATCTTTAGAACGAGGTACATCATCTGTGACTCAGTTACTATTTTCCTTTTCCGTTCTATGCACAGGTCCATCTGTTGGTTTTGTTCTGCTTTCTGTTGCAATCACAAAATTGATTGAGAATCTTTTTGTTTGATCTTATTTTGTTGTGACACACTACAGTGATCATCAATTAGAAGTTTTCAAAGCATCGTTTTGTTGAAATTAGTTTTAGCCAAAGAACATTTAGGAAAAGAATCCAATAGCAGCCTCAGGTAAACTGGTACTGGACTAAAAAACGAAGCCACAGTCCTTGTAGCATGAACTCATCTTGTCCTTTAAAGGTTTACATCAGCAAGAAAAAATCATTTCATGTTTCTCCAAGAAGATGTGTGAGTACTGTAGCCATTTCACCATCAAGACATCATGTCCAAGCTTTGTAGATGAAAGGAAAGACATGTGGCAGGCCCCGTGGTGGTCAAATTAAATTTTAACAAAAGTAGAAAGGTCTAATAATAAATACTCCATGAAAAGTAGAAAATATTCATTAAATGATGTCTTGGATATGATTAAATTAGCCTTTTCTATCATCACCCTATAGGTCATATGGGCTATGTACATAAGTGTGCAGAGGCAGCAAACACTAGGGAGAATGATCTGAGTTTGCTAGGTTGGTGACTACTGGAAGGCCAGTAAGTTCAGTTACTGTCCTGGTTACGCTTTTTTGTTACTATGACAAAATATTTGACAAATGCTACTTAAAGAAGGAAGGGTTTATTCCAGCTCGCTCTTTGAGATTATAGTCAACCATGGTAGTCTTGGTGGAAGGAGCTTGAGGCAGCTGCTCACACTGTATCTGAAACCTGGGGGCAGGGAAAGATGAATGTTTGTTCTTTCTCTGCCCACCTCTCCCTTTGAATGCAGTTCAGGACCCCAGCCCAGGGAGCAATGCTACCTACATTTAACACCAGTCTTCTGCTTCATATTACCTAATCTAGGAAATCTTTCACAGATATTTCCAGAAGTTTATCTACTTGGTTATAGATCATGCCAAATAGACAAGCAACATGAACTTTTGCTATTACTAACGTTAACCTCTTCTTTTGGCTGCCATGTAGGTCTAGAAGGCTGTGTGACACGTGAGTCACCATAATTACATTTATGACCTTCAAGTATGGCATTTAATCTGGATACTTTTTTTCTCTCTCACTGAAATTTAGAGGCCTTGGCCAAGGTTTATCTCCAGCCAGCATAACAGTTTCCTGCACTTGGACATTATATTTACAAAAGCAATGAATATGTATGTGTCTTTGTTTAAATACCACTTAAAAGATAAATATGTAGGGTGTATTTTTCAACGTTGACATGTTATACTCTTTACAAAGTTATTGTGTGTATATGTGTTTCAGGTATGGTGGTAATCTTGGTTTCTTTAAAAATCAAGTTATGTTATGTGAATATATTTTTGTTTTAATANATATTTACAAAAGCAATGAATATGTATGTGTCTTTGTTTAAATACCACTTAAAAGATAAATATGTAGGGTGTATTTTTCAACGTTGACATGTTATACTCTTTACAAAGTTATTGTGTGTATATGTGTTTCAGGTATGGTGGTAATCTTGGTTTCTTTAAAAATCAAGTTATGTTATGTGAATATATTTTTGTTTTAATACCAGGTTTGGGATTAGATTCTGTTTTACAGCAGGTGATTATGATTTGCTTCATGCACTAGCAGGAATGTGATTTTTGCCAGCTGCAGATACTCTGGAGAGGGGATAAATGGGAGAGGCTGAGAGGGCTTGTGGTGGTGACTGCCACTGCTGCTCCTGCTGATTTCTGTTGCTGAGATTTGTCAAGTGGTCATGAGCAAAGAGATGAGAAGAAGAAATTGGATATCCTGAGGACAAAGACAGGACTTGCCTCAAGGAACCCAACACTCCTAATCAGCAAGAAATAGACTAAAGAGGTTTATACACCATTTTCTTTTTAATCTTCTTTTTCTCCAAATTAGTGGTGGAAGGGATTGGGATGGAATAAAGGTTGGAAGGGTGGTAGATATAAGAACCCAATAAAACAGCTCAATAAATATATCAATGTGTGTGTGTGTGTGTGTGTGTGTGTGTGTGTGTGTGTGTGCATGTATGTGTAGGATATGTGGTTCTAAGCACCATCCACTTCATTTTTTGAGATGGAACCTCTTCTTACCTGGAAGCTCAACAAATAGGCCATCTGGAGCCCCCAGTGTTGTGTTTATAAGCACACACCACCACATCTTGGCTTTTTTGCTTGTTTGTTTTAATGTGGATTCTGGAAGATTGAATTTAGGTTTCCATACTTATAACACACACACACACACACACACACACACACACACACACACACACTTTAATGAATTATCAACCTGGATCCCCACATATTTCAAAAATAGGTATTTTGGGAGCTTTGTTTTATTTTTGGCAAGTTCAGTCACCTTCTTTGTTCCTTAACATCTATGTGGCGTGAGCGAATTACAGTCTCACTAGGACTGATTACTAGGTAATAGATTATCTACTCTCTTTTCCACTCCTTCTTATTCGGCTGTTTGCTTAGATGATTTACTTTTTTGTTTGTTTGTTTGTTTTTTGGTTTGGTTTGGTTTGATTTGGTTTGGTTTTTCGAGACAGGGTTTCTCTGTATAGCCCCGGCGGTCCTGGAACTCACTCTGTAGACAAGGCTAGCCTCGAACTCAGAAATCCGCCTGCCTCTGCCTCCCAAGTGCTGGGGGGATTAAAGGTGTGAGTCACCACGCCCGGCTGATTTACTTTTTTTCTTAACATAGATCTTTAGGCAGTGTGCTAGGCATGATTGTAGGAGACAACATTGAGGGGCTCATTGGGGGACAGTGACTTTAAAAATAATCACAAAGCCATGTTTTATAGCACCCTTAATAAAAAGCCATTACATAGAACCACTGATGACATTAAAAAACACGTGGTTATGGTTTGTCTTAAAATAACAGAGGAAGTTGTCTCCAAGTGGGAACAAATTCAAACACATTTTCTGCTTTTCAGAGTATTTAAAATAGGGAATAGAAGTCTAAATACCTCATATGTGTTCTTTTTTTTTGTTTGTTTGTTTGTTTTTCGAGACAGGGTTTCTCTGTCTAGCCCTGGCTGTCCTGGAACTCACTTTGTAGACCAGGCTGGCCTCGAACTCAGAAATCCACCTGCCTCTGCCTCCCGAGTGCTGGGATTAAAGGTGTGCGCCACCACGCCCGGCCTCATATGTGTTCTTAAAAGCTATGTTTTACTATATGTGGCACAAGATAGAGTTCCAGGCTCACTGAAAAAAAAACTCAATGGCATTACATTTGATTTCTATAATGGCTGAAGATTCCCTAGACCTGGCAGAAGACAATGGCTTGTCAGCGGTAGATGACAAAAATTCACAGGATATTTCAGATGAGCTAAATATCACTCATTACAATAAAGAAGCACCATTAGGGGGAATTTTTGCGATTTATTGGAAACTAAACTCACTAGTACGCTATCATTTGAACTTCAAACTTAATCATTTTGGCTAAGAGCTTTGGACTTTCTTAATTCATGAATGATAATTTCTTTTTGGTGTTGTTTTTGGTGTGACTGGGTAAGGAACAGGTGAAACCACCTCTGCTGTTTCCAGAATGCACCGTGTCTAGTACTTCAAAATGTGATTTTACTTGGAAGCAGGA
This sequence comes from Mus minutoides, assembly GCA_902729485.2. NCBI lineage: Eukaryota > Metazoa > Chordata > Mammalia > Rodentia > Muridae > Mus > Mus minutoides. The sequence continues at coordinate 19,186 of CACVCL010031151.1, forward strand.
TCATTGAAAATATAACTATTGAAGATTAGGTCACAATGGATATGGGTGGGCTTCTAACAGTTGGAACAGAGATGTGTATTTATGTGGGGGCAAGGAAACCTTGTAAAGGACATAGGAGACAGACAGCTGTCCTAGAGCCTAGAGATGCTTGGGACAGGCCTTGATTTATGGCCCCAAGAACCAGAGCACACTGCTTTTCTGTTATTCTAAGTTGTCTAGTTTGAGGTATTTTGTTAGACCAGCCACAGGGAGCTAGTATGAAAGGCAGCAAATCAGAACAGAAGGATTTGCATTAAGGCAGCAGTTAACTTCTTAGGAAAACACAGCACTGATTTGCTTTACATTCCTTCCATGTTACCTGATACACACCGAATTGAATCCCATAATGCTCACATTTCAGCCATTTTAACAAGTTTTCATTGTGTAATATATGCCAAATATAATCAGAGATCATCTTCCTTCTTTCTAATGTAGATACTGTCTTCTTGCCTAGTTGTTTCTGGAACTCCTGATTGGCTAGAGCTCCCTTACAGGGCTGTGTTGAGCTGAGGTGGCAGACAGTGGGCAAAGGGGATGTGTTCTACATCTTACAGTGAAAGCTCTCACTGCTAAGTGTGATGTAAGCAGTGGGATAGGACCAAATTAAGGACCTCACATACCCCAGGCAAGTACTTATGTATAAGCACTCAGCTATACCTCCAGTCTACTGTGTGAGGAAAACGCCTTCTCTGCCTACATGTTGTACATATTTTTCCATGAATGATTATTGAGTTCTGGCCAGTGTTTCTCCTCTATCCCCTGAGATAGTAGGATTCCCCCACTCTGCTGTATGTTAGAGTATATCAATTTATTTGCTTATGGATAAATCCCACTTGGCCATGGTGTGGGATCATTTCAATGTGCTGTGAATGGGGGTTGCTAAAATGTTGTTGAGGAACTATGTGTCTATGTCCATGTAGCTGACTAGACTGTAGCTTCTGTTTCTCATGATATGTTTGGTTTGTGTTAGCATATTGTTGGTCTTGTATAAATATTAGAAATGTTCTATCTTCTACTTAAAAAAAAAGATTTTAGGAAATGTTGGTACTAATTCTCCTTTAGATGTTTGGTAGAATTCACCTATTTTGAGAATCATTTAGCGTCAGGAATTACTTTGTTAAGGGTTTTAGATACTGATTTAATATGCTTATTTGTTGTTGGCAGAAATGTAAATAAGTAAAACCATTATAGGAAATAATATAGATATCCCTAAAAGAACAGAAGAAAATAAAATCTGGAAGCCTGTGGCTGGAAAGGTTGCTCAGTGGTTAAGCATATGTACTGATCTTGTAGATGGTCCAAGTTCAATTCCCAGAACCCACCTTAGGCGGCACATGATGACCTGTAACTCCAGCACCAGGTTATTTAATGCCCTTCTCTGGCTTCTGTGGGCAGGCACTCTTGTGCATGTATCTACACATATATAGATATAATTTTAAATAGGCAAAAAATAACACCCTGAAAACAGAAAGTACTGTCTGATGTAGATACACTCTGGTATACACAGGGACTGAAATCAGATCTCAAAGAAACTTTGTTCATCATAGATTAATTTATAATAGCTAAGACCTGGAAGCAATGTGAATATTTGCCAGTAGATGAATGCATGTTTAAAAAATTGTACCTGTAAATAGTATTTTTCAGTCTTCCAAAATAAAGAAAATACCATCATTTGACACAGTGTGGTTGCATCTAGGAACTATTATCCTAAGTGAAATGAAACAGAGAAATACCACATGGAACAACACATGTGACTAATCTCAATTAATAAACATCACAGAAGAAGGTAAAAAGGTAGTTTTTCAGGGCTGAGGAAGCAAAATTTGGGAGACATTTATCAAAGGTGTGTAGTTAGATTCTCACAAGGTAGAAGTCCTGGAGAATTGCCTCACAAACCTACCTCTAAACATGAAAATACTCCACTACAAACTTAAACTTTGGCCACAAAGCAGAGTTATGTTGATCGTACCTATTACTAAAGCTAATAATGATAATGGCAGATAAAAGAGTATAAAGTAATCTTTTGTAGAGAATAGTTAAGTTTATGGCATAGATCTTGATAAAATTTCATAAGAAAAGATGTCTGCATGTCTCCCCAATCACTGTGCTATATATTGATTATGCAGTATTTTTCATATAAAAATGTTCAAATCTTTGTCTGTGGTATAATCTTAACAAGTTAAAAATAGTAATAATGCAGCAGAGAGATGGGAGGATAATTCAGTAATAGAAGTTTAAAACTAACTACTAAAATACCTGGGTGTTAATATTGAAAATTAAAATATATGATTTTAAGATATTTAAAAGGAGGATATTGGAGCAGACAGGCAGACTTTGGACCCTATGGGAAGGTGCGCACTTGTAAGCCAAGAATAGAGGCTTTGGGAAAACCCAAGCCTACTGAAAGCTTTCCAACAGAAGAATGCACCCTCTGTGGTTTTAATCATATAGTCTGTGGTATTTTGTTATAGTAGTATTATAAACCTAGCATCTATCCATCCATGTCGGTTATTATTTGGCCTTCTCCATAAATTAGAATACACTGTTATGCCTACTTTGTGATAAATACAGACCAGAGACAAAGTAAACTTTGAATTTCAGACTAGATATTTCATTTATTCTAGGAGATCAACACAAAAGATGATCCAGTTGTGGGAACAGGTATGATGTTTATTCCCAATAAAACAAACTTCTCATTCCAATACTGACTTCTTCTCATGAAGAAACAAAATTCCATAATTGTTTCAAAATTCCTTAATTGTTCACAGTACTAGCATGTCATGGGGTGTGGGGAGTTAGCTATGGGGGTACTTGAGTAGGTCAGTTTTCTAGTGTTCATTTATTAGCTCAGGGGAGGAGCATTTGTAGTTGGGATTACCTGTTCCATAGTAGCTGACAACTGCAGGCACTTACAGTCAATGAAGGGACCATTCTGTGTCATGTGAGCATGAAGAGTCTGTCAGGGACCTCAGTGTGGCACAACCCTACTTCAGCCCCCTGTCTCTGCAATCCTAAGCCAACGTGACAGTGCTGGTCACAGTTCACCTATAATGAACCTCAGCACTTATGAGTCTGACATTTTCTCTTGATTAATCATGTGTCTAAAGGAGACAGAATTCCAAGGAAGGAAAAGGTTTCCATAACTAAACATCTGCTCGTTAGAACCGTATGCTGTCTCTAGCCATCGATGCTGGTGGGACTTCAGATTCCTCTCTGCTTGTGTTCTCTGTGAGCTCCATGCTCGTCCCTCATTCTGTCTACATGCTGGATTGTATAAGCACAGTCCAAACTGTGTAAGGCTCAACTATTTCCCAAGTGCATTACATAAAACACTAGGAAAGCCCCCCCCCAGCAGAGAGTTTTGGGTGCAGGTTGGCCAAACTAAGCATGTGTGCATGTGTGTACAGGAAATGACAAACGTAACAACCACAACAAAGGCACCGAAGCAGAAGACACAGTAAGAATCACTAAGGAACTTCTTAAGGGAAAGGCAGACCATTAGGCAGCTCCTGGAAGGCACAAGCATTACTTGAGCAACTAAAGCTCTACTGCAGAAACAAATCCACGTTGCTCACCTTCACATCTCCGGTATTCTCATATATACTAGGAAGAGATTTAGCTAGCCAACTCTCTTGGGTCATGGCCCATCTCATGGCTGGAAGTACAAGGTACTTCAGGTAGAGAAACTATTTCCGTCAGTTGAGTCCATTATCCCCAAAGAAATGAAGGATGTGATTTTTATTTCAGAAGAAGGTGGAGTGTGAAAGTTGGTAGCCAAATGGTAACATATGGGAACTCTGAGCATCTTTAGTATGAAGAGCCACATTTGAGCATCTCAGGTTTGTTTTGTCAGCTTTAACCAGTGCACATTCCTGACAGACAGTGCTCCTTTCCAACTGGCAGTTGGTGTGCTAACACTTCCCATTGAGCAGGGAGTGTCCCCTTTGCCGTGCTCGCCTGGCCAGGTATCAGCTGGTTTCTCTTAACTACCATCCTGGATACTGCAGTACATCTGGCCTTGAATTCACGCCACAGACTGCCGCTGAAGCACATGAAGATCTTTTGGCACAATGAAGGCTTGTTCATGTAAATATTATTATTAATAGTCATTATCAGAAACAAGGAACATCTTGATAGCATAAAAAAGAGAGCCAGCTTGGCTTGGGTGCCAAGGGAAGCAGCTGCATGAAGCAGGGACGGAATGCTGAGCCTTCAGACAAGCTGGAGCAGGGCTCTTCACTGTTGGGTTTTAGTAGGATTTCCCAGCACGTGAGATTGCAAGCCGCTGGGAGGGTCTATGAGGTGGGCTGTGGATTCACTTACTGTATAACAAAGTAGTGTTAAGTCTGCAAAGATATCTGTGATGAAAAATTTGATTTTCAGATTGATTGGATTGAGAAGGGTTAAGATTAGCAAGGCTGAACTTTATGTCTTCTAGGCCATTTCCATAGAAATTAACTAGATGGAAAAACCTACTATGAACATGGATCACAGCATCACATAGGTAAGAGGTCCAAAGAGAATAAAAAAGGAAGAAGGAGGAGGAGGAGAAGGAGGAGGAAAAGGAGGAGGAGGAAGAGGAGGAGAAGGGGAAGAAGAAGGGGAAGAAGAAGGGGAAGAAGAAGGGGAAGGGGAAGGAGAAGAAGAAGGGGAAGGGGAAGGAGAAGGAGAAGAAGGGGAAGAAGAAGGGGAAGAGGAAGAAGAAGAGGAGGAAGAGGAAGAGGAAGAAGAAGAAGAAGAAGAAGAAGAAGAAGAAGAAGAAGAAGAAGAAGAAGAAGAAGAAGAAGAAGAAGAAGAAGAAGAAAGGCTTTCTGGTCTTATCTGGGTCTAGGAAAAAGTGTTCACTGGAACTTCTTTCTTCTGGTACTACAGAGGCCTATAGAATTGGGAGGTCCACTAGTATCTTAGTATTATTATTGCTAGGCTGCCAAAAGCAACTTGCGGAATCAAAGGATTTATTTGGCTTATGTATCCTAAATCACAGTCTATCATGAAAGGAAGTCAGGTTAGGATCTTTTTTTCTGTTTGTTCCTTTTTTCAATTTTTTATTAGGTATTTTCTTCATTTACATTTCAAATGCTATCCTGAAAGTCCCCTATACCTTCCCCCACCCCCCACTCACCAACCCACCCACTCCCACTCCTTGGCCCTGCTGTTCTCCTGTACTGGGGCATTATATATTATATTATATATTATACTTAACACTACTTTGTTATAACAGTAAGTGAATCCACAGCCCACCTCATAGACCCTCCCAGCGGCTTGCAATCTCACCTGCTGGGAAATCCTACTAAAACCCAACAGTGAAGAACCCTGCTCCAGCTTGTCTGAAGGCTCAGCATTCCGTTCGCAAGACCAGGGGGCCTCTCTTCCCAATGATGGCCAACTAGGCCATCTTCTGCTACATATGCAGCTAGAGACATGAGCTCTGGGGGTACTGGTTAGTTCATATTGTTGTTCCACCTATAGGGTTGCAGACCCCTTTAGCTCCTTGGGTACTTTCTCTAGCTCCTCCATTGGAGGCCCTGTATTCCATCCAATAGCTGATTGTGAGCATCCACTTCTGTATTTGCCAGGCACTGGCATAGCCTCACATGAGACGGCTATATCAGGGTCCTTTCAGCAAAATCTTGCTGACATATTCAATAGTGTCTGCGTTTGGTGGCTGATTATGAGATGGATGCCCAGGTGTGGCAGTCTCTGGATGGTTCATCCTTTCGTCTCAGCTCCAAACTTTGTCTCTGTAACTCCTTCCATGGGTGTTTTGTTCCCAATTCTAAGAAGGGGTGAAGTGTCCACATTTTGGTCTTCATTCTTCTTGAGTTTCATGCATTTTGCAAATTGTATTTTGGGTATTCTAAGTTTCTAGGCTAATATGCACTTATCAGTGAGTACATGTTATGTGAGTTCTTTTGTGATTGGGTTACCTCACTCAGGATGATACCTCCAGATCCATCCATTTTCCTAGGAAGTTCATAAATTCGTTTTCAATAGCTGAGTAGTACTCCGTTGTTTAAATGTACCACATTTTCTGTATCCATTCTTCTGTTGAGGGACATCTGGCTCCTTTCCAGCTTCTGGCTATTATAAATAAGGCTGCTCTGACACAGTGGAGCATGTGTCCTTATTACCAGTTGGAACAGCTTCTGGGTATATGCCCAGGAGAGGTATTGTGGGATCCTCCAGTAATACTATGCCCAATTTTCTGAGGTACTGTCAGACTGATTTCCAGAGTGGTTGTACAAGCTTGCAATCCCACCAACAATGGAGGAGTGTTCCTCTTTCTCCACATCCTCACCAGCATCTGCTGTCACCTGAATTTTTGATCAGGATCTTAAACAGAGAAGGAACATGGAGGTAGGAGATGATTCAGAGGCCATGAAGAGTGCTGCTTACTGGCTTGCTCCTTTTGGCTTGCTCAGCTTGCTTCCATAGCAACCAGGACCACTAGTCCTGGGTGGTGCAACCCATATTGGACTGGACCCTCCTGCATCGAAAAATTACTAATTAAGAAAATGTTCTACAGGCTAGCCTACAATACAGCCTTATAAAGATATTTTCTCAATTGAGGTTCCTCCTCTCAGATGACTAAAGCTTGTGTCAACTTGACATAAAAACTAGCCAGGACAGCAGGTGCCTAAGATAGTACAAGGTCGCAGCAAAGTTATTGTTCCTGTGATAAACCAATCACAAAGTCTAGCCAAATGTAATATAATGTCTCATTGTTTAGTGGTTTTCTGAAAAATGTCTAGAGGTGCCAACATGCTGGGGGAGGGTACACTTGATCTTAGCCAAAAGGCCGAGAAGCGATCTGCGGGAAGGTACAATAGGTAGCACCTGTGAATATTTGTTTATAATTGGACCAAACTGATGAGCAAATGTGATTGAAGGTATAGATCCAAGGTGGATTTAAGAGTGTTGATTGATAAATCAAGCTTTGAGCTCATCTTTTAATCATTGAGGTGGCTGGAGAGAGGATCAGGCTAGTTAAGGAAGCAGAAGACTTTGGGTCAAAGAAGTACATTCTGTTGAGGTAACTGGTAAGCCACCAGCAGCTAGGACTTACATCTCATATGGTGTCTTGCATGAATATGTGCCTGATACATTATTTTGATTGGCTGGTTATGATACCAAGTATCAGGCCAGCAGGAGAGCTCAAGTTTCTCTTGGAACTATGCTTTATTGAAGAAGACAGATACAGTAAGGCTTATGAAACTCTGAGGCAAACCTCTGCTTTTAACACTTAAACTTAAAAAACACAATTTGTTATGATCTGATAACTATGATTTTGTGAATCTCAGGCAGGCCTTGCATAGTTCTCTAACCCTTTCTCTACTATAATATTTCATTCTAGTCTCTATTTATTTATTTTATTCAAGTTGACAGGGCTAGAATTATAGCTCCTTGGAAATCATCAACAAAGGAGAGATGTGGTAAGCAACTCACTCAAAGCCCTTCCTCACTTTCATAAAGTAATTAATAAGAATTCAAAACTAATTTCAGTTTCTCTGAACTTAACAGAAGCGATCCTTTTTTTCTTTTCTTTGATAAGACCATCAGAGCAAACCAAAGTAGCATATTTATTTGCCTTTGGCAAGAAGTAGCTTATTTGCTCACTGTGTTAATTCTGTTCATCCTTCATTGATTAGCATCTCAGATGACCATTTATACATGTCTCAGAATAAGGAAATAAAATAAGTGGAATTGGTACTTTGCTGGCAGCTCTTTGCGTGGTAAATATGGTTTCAAGCCAATGCTCTCTGAGAAGCACTTGCAACAAGATGATGTTGAGGATGGACAGGTGAGAGGTTGCAGGCATTCCCCTAACTTTCATTGAAGGGGCCGTTTGAGGATGAAAGTTAAGATGATTTCAAGACCAGCCTTGGTATCTCTCATCCCTATACTTGTCTAACCCTTCTGCTGATGAAGGTAGTTTGTTAAGCTGACAGAAAACACATCTTCCCCCAAACTTCTGTTTAACACAGGGAATGCTTGCCATTGAACCAAAGCACAGGGAAACCCCTTTGGTTTTGGCACATCTGGGCAGGTGATCAAAGGATGGGTGATTACAAATAGCACTGATGAGGTAGTTAACAGCTACAACGAAAGAAAGCCCACAGTGTTTGCTGGGAGCCTGCCAGCATGTGCTTTCAGGACTCCACATCAAGGTTTTAACAGTTTTAATCTTTATCTGTATTTCCTGCCTTGACTCTTGTTTCTGACACGCAGTCACCACAGTCTTCACTGCAGGGTTGCATCTGAGACCCACTGTTCTTCCTGAGAATTTAGGACCCTCAAACATGGAGGTGACTTCAGCCAAGAAAGCGCAGCCAGTTTGCTTGGGCAGAGCCACCACAGCTCACTTTTAAATGTACTTTTATCCAGTCTTTTCTCCACTGTAGTAAAAGAAAACATTGAAAACGAAAAACAACATCCCCAGGAAGCAAAAGAGATTGCTGTTATTGGAATCAGAGCAAGGAATACCGACAGATTGCCCTTCAGCGAGGGCCGTCTCGTGTCAATCACAGCTCATTCTTGAAAAATGGAACTGTGGAGGACATATGTCTTGTGTCTAGAGAGAGAGAACAGTACATACAGAACAAGGACCCTCTGCACGATGAAATCGAAGAGGTAAAAAAATATTAAGGGTATGTTTTCCTAGTCTCTTGCTGAAGTCTATTTTTGCTGAGACAAGCTCAAAGTCTGTAGCATGAAATGAAAATTTGGAGAAAGCTGAAGAAACTATTGAAAACTCACAACAGAACAAACGTCCTGTATCAAAAGACAGGATGTGGGTGGCACTGTTAACTCAGAACCTACCCGGTGGAATTTCGACCACGTCTCGGCAGTCTCTCTTTGATGTTCCCAATGTGTAAGGAAATACTCGTCTCTTAAATGGTTCATAGCACAACCCCATATAGTCCTAGGTGGTTACATTGTAGTCCCGTCTTACGTGATCAGTGGGAGATGTGACCTGGATGGAGCTTCGTGCTTTCTGTTTCTGCTTGGCTCGTTGTTGTTGATGTGGTTGTTTTTGTCCACATGCAAAAAGAAATGACCATTATATACAATTTAGCAAAGCTGAGTTCAGCCAATCCTAACTGCTTGCAGTCTGCTCCCCAGTCTGCCAAAATGTGAACAAGCTATAGAACACGAACTCCCTCCGCCACGGATGGGAATGCTGATCCCTTTGGCATGCTTCCCTGCTTTTCCCTGTGCAACCGTCGGTGGGAACAAACGTCCCTTAAGTGATTCTGTTGTCATCAATACAGTTAATAGCTAATGAATGAAAGGATGAAATAATAAACACAAAGTTTGAGTTCACTGTGAATGGAATAAAAAAATGCGCTGTCTTGTAAATGATATAAAATATAGGATGAAAACATACCTCCAAAATAGTTTATGGAATTGTAAGTACATTTCAAAGCAATAACTCTATCTTTTTAGAAACCAAGTGGATAAAAGTGAAGTAGACAAATATCCATAGTAAGTTACTAAAAGAAAAATTAATATTGAGGAACAGTAAAATCAAACAGTAAACAAGTTTAGAAATATAACTACCATGGTAGTGAGTATTAATTTATGAATGAATGTATGATGAAAATGGATGCTACATTTGAAGAAAACAACAAGAAATGCAAATGACAACTTATTTTAAAAATTATTTGTTTACTTTACTGCTAGATTCTTGTCTTAGAATAGCTTTAAAAATATATGACTTCTTTTTTAAGCGCAATAGGAAGTGATGATGCTCTTCTGGGCTGAAGATAAATTTGTCTTATTTCTAGCTGTACAGTCATTTAATGGAACAGAGATCACATCACTATGGGAAAATGAGTTGAAAGAATGCAACAAGAAAAAAAATCCTTCTAAAAAACTCTTTAAGACTTAAAATTCTGCCATAATCTATCAGGCTTCCCTAACATGGTAATTAAATAAAATATTAGCAACTCCAACAAGAAAAAGTAGAGGACAGACAAGAGTATGAAAATGATGGGAGAAATAAAGCAGCTTATAGAGCAAGTTATCAGAATAGAATAGAGTAAAATAGAATAGAGTGGAATAGGATAGAATACAGCATAGGAAACATTTCTAATTTATCACTAATGATTTAGAGAACGTTTTCATTTTTAAAGCTTAGCTACTAAAGAAGAAAAGTCAATTTAGCATTTAAGATTTGCAACTGTGAAGTTATATTTTTAGAAACATTTATACGTATACATTTGTAACAATAATAATTCTAGAAGAAGTCATGAACTTGAGAGTGAGATGGGACATGGGAGGAGTTGGAGAGGGAGAGGAAGGCATAGAACGAATGAAAATACAGTACTCGTCGGAAATTCTTAAAAAGAAATTAAAAAATTATCCAGGAAAAGGTTTATACCCCACGCCCGAAGCAAGTAGGTTGACATCAATAAAAGGGGTGTGGTGGACCATCGCTGAGAGAGAGCTGTGAGCTCAGGAGTGGTACCACCAAGGAAGGGGCTGCAAGAAAAGTGAGCCAGTGCAGTGTCAGTTCTGCAGACCCAAGCACCCCACCACCACTCACGCAACTAAGCTTTTGTGTGATCGTCACCAAAAGCCAGAGATCTCTGTGAGATAACCGAAACATGGCATTCTTAACTAAAATTACACTCCATCTTAATTATATTGTGGGCTACGTAACTCAAGTTCTCTCAGTTTTATTCAAACTAAACCACTATCACAATATTAACTCCTATACAAATAATTTATCATTTTCTAATGAAATAAAATGTATTACTTTATGCCATTTCATAAAAAAGGAAATGTGAATGATGTAGAAATATTACCAGTAAAAGGATATAATGTGTCAGTGTGTTAGAGTGTTGAAAATGTAATAAGGGGGGAACATCAATGCCGTTAGATAGAAATTAGCAAAGGTCTGAGTTCAGTAGAGAATAACTCTAGGCAGATAACACTAAGTAGCTAAGAGAGGATCTGTGTCATCCCAATAATAAACCCCAAAGTCACATATAATGCATTGTTTGAAAAATAAGGAGTAAAATTATATATGTATATATATATGTAGTGTGTTTGTGTGTGAGAGAGAGAGAGAGAGAAAGAGAGAGAGAGAGAGAGAGAGAGAGAGAGAGAGAGAGAGAGAGAGAGAGAGAGACAGACATTTCATCCTAAAATAATTTTGGATGATAAAGACACAGAGGATGTAAATAACTACACAGATGACTTCATTAAGCTTTGTCTTCTCAAAAATGAAATATATTTTGCTTCAAGTACATTTGAAATACAGTTTTAAAGTTGACCCTTTTACACACAAACAAAACAATAAATTATAATTCTTTGTAAGAGTGTATTAGAAAATTGTAATGTAACACAAACAGAAATGAATGATATGAAGTTGATGACTGGGACACCGAAAATCCTTTCTAAAAAATACATTTTTATAGATAATTCTAAGAAAAATGATCATATCTGTAAAGATAAAATCAGAAAAATATGGCCTTAAAGGTTCTGACATTCAACAATAAAATTTAATTTCACCTATAACTACAAAAGTAAAGCTTTTGAGAAAGGTTTCTAATATAACCTAGTAAGACTCTGTAATTCTGATGATAATTTTACTTTATTGTAAATTATATATTTTCAAAATCTTTGCAGACAATTTGCCAATGAGTCACAAAAGCACTCAGGGCATTGCATAAGCCTCACAGAATATTTGCTGAGAATGAGACACATTGGGAAATTTGAGAAATTTGACTTGACATTATTGCATCTGTGCCAAGCATGTTTGTGGAAGTGCTTCAGTGGTTAAGCACTCTGGACATCCATCCAGGAAGTGGCATAGAGGACATTCTGTGGGCAGTACCAAGTCACAGATGGACTGAACTCACAATGCCAGAGGAAAACCAGTGGCAGGGTTCAAACCTGGAATTTGGTGTGCAGGCCCTAGTGTAGGGGAATCCAGAGACGACACTGCTGATCCAGTTTCCTTACCTGGTTCTTTACTAGTCTTTATTTTTTCCCCTTTACTGGTCTTACATGTATGCTTTGGAGTTTGCTGAAAGGAGTTTAACTCCTGGGTGACTGCACAATTCTTTGTTTCTACTTTATCTTTCATAGAGATAAAAGGAGTGTCTGGAGGGTCCAGGGAGAAAGCTCAGTCAGTAAAGTACCTGCTCTGCCATCATGATGATGAGTTCAGATCCTCAACACCCATAAAAACCTGGGCGTGATGGCAAACTTCCAGATCTGTAGCATAGGGTATGCAATGTGGGGTTAGAGATGGGAAGATACGTTGAGCTCATTGGCCAGCAAGCTTAGCCAAAGAGGTGAGTTCCAGGGTCCGTGAGAGACTCTATCTCAAAAGATAAGGTGAAGAGCAATTGAGGAGGAGACCACTGTCCTCCACACACCTGTGCACATACCTACATAAACATATACAATACACCCCCCCACACACACACACATTTAGTGTCTGGAATTATTGGTGGGACTAAAAAGATAGTATGTATATCCATTGTGTGTAGTTTCTTCTGTTAAACAACCCTTGACCTTCATTTGTTTTAGTACATCTGATGGAGATTGTATAGGTCTATCTCTACCTATGAGCTTGCCAGGTGAGTTTGTATGTATCTGTTAATCTCTGAGAGAGTTGGGATATATTAGGTGATCTCTTCTATCAGGCTTAGAAATTTACTAATGAGACAATCTTGTCTAGTCTAATGCCAAAATCTAAAAGGATTGGAGCTAGATATACCTTCCTATAAATCCCAGATCAATGTTTAAAAATGCAATTGGGGCATATTATTTACACCCCTGCCACAGACCCTCTGGATCCCTTGTCTGCGTGGCTCGAGTTCTCTGAAGTCAAGTGGGCAAGGTTTCAGCGAAAGTGGGTGACAAACAGAGACCACACGAGAGGGTGTGTAGAATCTGAATGTAATTTGTCAAATTGAGCATCAGATTTTTATACAGAAGAAAATGGGGAAGTTAGGTGACACATTGGCAGGGTACAATGAGGTTACTACAGGTTACTAGATTCAAGACAGAGGAATGCAGTCACAGAAAGGACTGGCAGGAACTGGGTAGTAAAACAACTAAGACAAAGTCAGCTCAGTCTAAGGTCAGCTATGGTTTTAGGAGCCAGGTGTGAGGTCTTAACACTCCCAGTGCAAGGGCATTCACACCCAAGTCATGATTCTAATTAAGGAGTTCTGCTCTAGCTAACCTTCTCATGAATAATGCAATACTCTAAAACCACAGCTCAATCTATTTCCTAAACCATTGTAAATTCCTGTATATGGGAGTGACTCAGCTATTCATGCTCAAGGTTGGATTAAGGACTGCCTAGAATCTAACTTAGCTATATGTCAAAATATGTATCCTTAGGAGCACTTATAATGAAGCAATATTAAGGGAAAGCACACAGATCTGTTTACCAACTAAAGCAAGGGCATTGGAACATTCTTTAGACAGGATGCCACGATTCCAGGAGCTATATAATAGAAACAGAGTCCTTAGCGAAAAACCAGGTGGAATTCCATCAAAGTGTGACCATGTGTTTGGAATTAGACTCTTTCAGGAAAATCTGTTTAAATGGATGGAACCACCATTAGTCATGTTACAGCAGGGTTCTCAGCAGCTGAAAGTTTGGTGTTTCAGGGGATAGAATGGTAATTTCTGTCTTAGTGATTTATCTATCTTACATCAATGTGTAGGTTGTCTGTCTGTCAATCTATTATATCTATGTCTGTTTATCTATCTATCTATCTATCTATCTATCTATCTATCTATCTATCTATCTCTGATCTATAAATTCATAGTCAATATGTGGCTATTATCTATCTACAAATCAATAATCTATTTATGAATCAATAATCTATCAATTATATATCACTTATCTATCATCTATCAATTTATTGCCTATTAATCTATCGATCTCTACCTATTATTTATCTATCATGTATCTGCCATCTATCAATTATCTATTATATATCTACTTTTATCCCTCATCTATTACCTAGCTTCTATCTATCTATCTATCTATCTATCTATCTATCTATCTATCATCTATCTATCTATCATCTATCTATCTATCTATCTATCTATCTATCTATCTATCTATCTATCATTTATCTTCTATATATCTATATTAGTTATACTTATATTTTGGTGATATATGTATATATTTATTCTAATAAGTTATGATCTAAAATAAGATAGCTTCTATTCTCACTCTTCTACTCTTATCCACCATTTCTTCTACACACTGTACTTAGAGTCCTAAGATGCAAATCCTGCATTAGCTACTCCTAGTCTAAAAATATATTTGAATAATGATGAAGAGCTCTCAAAGATTCACAGGGCTTAAGGAGTTAATTCCATCAGTGTTATTGATGTGCCACATTATATGCTTTTAATGGGATCATTAGCCAAACGATAGAATAATAAAAATGAAAGCTATAACAAAGCTTGGAGGTAAACGAACCCAGATCACTTATTTCAAAGATGAGGAAAAGGAGCCTGAGATGGTTACGCAGCTTTGTCAAAGTCACTTGGCAACTAAGTGGCAGGCTGGGGTTGGTACTCCATCCTGGACTCTGAACACATCAACACGTCATCATCCCAGGCTGAAGTCCCCCAGTTTCATAATGACATCATAGGACACTGATTGTCTGGGGGACAAGAAACACTTACGAGGTTTATAGGCTCATGTGAAATGTATTATAGGGAAGAAAGCAAGGACCCTATTTGTATGCTCTTGTCCTTAGTAATGAGCCTTTGTGGTGTGAGGTTGTCACTTCAAAATTGTGACATGATAAATATCAGTCCTGAGGTTTAGATCCTAATGTCTATAATTCACCAAAGAGTAAAACCATAGGAATACTGTCATCATAGCCTTTAATTCAGCATAGTGTGCTAAAATCTGATTTTCAGATATACTGAAACATCATACAACAAGAGGGGAAGATGCCTAGCTGTGTGTAATCTGGGAAAAGCCCAGGTAATCCTCAGCCTGATTGCGATAATCTTGGCAGGAACATGGGAAGCCTGTTGCTTAATTGCATAATGTGTTGTCAGTGGGAGAGAACAAAATCTTCCATAAAAATATTTTTTAAAGTTTGAAGGGCACAGGACACTGTGTTATTTCCAGATACAGTGGGACTGGGATTTGGTTTCTGGAAGTTTGGGGGATCATGACTGAGAGCAGATCTGTCTGATTTTGGAGTCTAAGCTCCTAGCTACTAGAAAGCTGCAGATTATAGACAAGTGAAACACAATTTAGAAATCTCCTATCGACCTCCTCCAGAGAGAGAGAGAGAGAGTCATCATGACAGTTTGATAGATTCTTTCCTTTTGCTATTTTCCTTGACTATAAAATTACCTTCATTATTTCTTCCTCTATCATTCTCTTCGCTAGACTCTTTTTTAATTCCTATTATTGATGTAATTCTTTTCAGAACTACTGAAAAGATGGAAGTCAAAGGGTATAGATAGGTGCATGTGTGTGTATACATGTACATGTGTGAATATGCATGTTTATGGTGTGTGTGCATGTATATGTGTGTGGGAGGAAGCAGGGAATTTGGTGACAATGGAAAATTTTGACTGAACAATGTTTTAAAAGTCTTCCTTCCTTCCTTCCTTCCTTCCTTCCTTCCTTCCTTCCTTCCTCCCTCCCTCCCTCCCTCCCTTCCTTCCCTTTCATTCCCATCCCTCCCTTTCTCCCTCCTTTCCTCTTTCTTTGTTTCTTTGTTTTTTCTTTCTTTTTCTTTCTTTTTTCTTCTTTCTACCCTTCCCTCCCTCCTTCCCTTCCTTCATCATTCACTCTTTGCTCTCTCGCTCTCACTCCCACTCTTTCTCCCTCCCTCTTTCCCTCTCACCAAAGAGTAAAACCATAGGAATATTGTCATCATAGCCTTTAATTTAGCATAGTGTTCTAAAATATGATTTGCAGATATACTGAAACATCATACAACAAGAGGGATTTATGAATCCCTCTCCCCCTCCCCTTCCCCTCCCCCTCCTTCTCCCTCTCCCCCATATACTGTCTCAGTGTATAGGCCAGGCTTGGTTGACTCTTATAATATAGTTCACACTAGTCTGTCTGGAACTCACAAAGATCTTCCTGCCTCTGTCTTCTGATCATTCTTATTAAAAATATGCACTGCTACACCTAACCTTTAAAGTGCTTTTCAAAGGCATTTGACAATTAGAAGAAAGCAGCGTTTATGTCGCACATGAATACATTTTTATCATGGCAACGCACACACAAACACACACACACACACACACACACACACACACACACACACTGCCAAAACAAATACTTTAAAAAGCTTTGCTTGATTGTGTGTGGAACACCTGGGTTTCTTCAATTTTACCTGAGGTAATTGTTATTTTTACAATACTAACCAATCATAATTTCTTTTTTTTATTAGATATTTTCTTTACTTAAATTTCAAACGTTATCCCCTTTCCTAGTTTCCCCTTGGAAAACCCCCTAT
>CACVCL010031152.1:0-35709 GCA_902729485.2 Mus minutoides
AAGCTCTGTCTGCAAGGATGCAAGGGTAACTGTGGAGGAAATGCAGGTCCTCACGCCGGAGAGTGTTTATCCACCCTCTCACAGGGCTGGGAGCTAAGCAGACCCAAGAGCCAACATTTGAGCTGGTGAGATGGTTTACCCACCAAGCATAACTTAACCAGAGCTTGGTCCTCAGGACTTAGTGAAAGAAGAGGACACTTCTTTGCACAAGCACACACACATGCACTCACAGACATACATTCAAATATGGTCTAAGAAAAGTCAACGTTTACATAGAGGAACAATTACATGGCTGGGGCAGAGCTCCCCTGGCTCTAATTTCCCCCTTTATTTACAGCCTGTGTGCAGAGACTTTATTAAAAGGGGAAATTGCCTTCGATCCAAAAAAAAAAAAAAAGTCAATTATCTGGTGGCTTGCAATGAAGGAAGCACCAAGTGAGCACCTACATTCCAGGAAACCTAATCAGAAAGCAGAAAACAGCTTCCCGCTCTAGCTGGGTGGTCCCAGCCAGTGAGCCAGGCATGGTACACACGCAGCTTTAGACTCAGCACTCGGGAGGTAGAGGCTGGCAGACCCTAGTTCCCTGGCAGCCAGAGCTACAATGAGACCTTGTTTGGAAAAAAAAAACGGAGATAGAAAGAAACGAACAATACTCAAAATGGTCTGCAGAGACGTGAAGCCTCATGAAGCAGGTTAGATACCACACTGCTTTTTACCCACGTTTAGCATCAGAACCTGTCATGTTTATGCATCTTGTATGGACCTGGGGCCCAAGGTCAGAAGAGGATGTTAGACCCCAGGAAACTAGTTAGGGATGGTTATGAGCCAACATGGAAGAGGTGACCCAAGGTCTCATTCTGTTGCCCTGGCTAGCCTGGAACAGACTCTAGCACCAGCTGCCCTTTCCCTCGTGCCTCCCAAGTACTGGGATGAAGGCATGTGCCAGATGCCTGATTTTGGACAGGTTCTTGTGTAGTTCAGAGCCAGGCTGGTCTACATAGTTCAGGACAGCCAGAACTTCTTGAGGTCCCCACCTCAAACAAACAAGTCCTCATTTTACTGTCATAGTTTTTTGTTTGTTTGTTTTTAAGCAGATGAAGATAGGACATGGTAGTTAACTGGGACAAAGATTCGTCTCAGCCAGGTTTATTCTTCCTCGTCCGTGCAGTGACTTCAGAGTCTTCACAGTGCCTGGGGCTGGCGGCATAATCAGTTTTCACAAAACTTCCTACCATGTTAGAGGGGCAAAGAAAATCATGAGGCTCTTGACTTCTGACTTGCGAGGTATTTGGTGTGTCAACTTTTCTGTCTTTTCATGTGTACCCTGTGCATGCTGTTCCTCCCAGTCAACAACCACGACGAAAATGAGAAGCTGAACAGGGACAGTTGTGATGACCAAAGCTTCCCCTAGGAAGTACCCCGCCTCCATCCAACCCTAAACCTATGGCATGGTCTCACATTTTTTTGCTGGGGACTAAACTCTGGATTTTTTTTTTTTTAATTTTATTTTTTTCTAGACAGGGTTTTCATATGTAGCCCTGGCTGACCTAGAGCTCACATCTGTAGGTGAGGCTGGCCTCAAATGCAAGAGAAAAGTCAGTCTCTGCCCCTCAGTGCTGAAATTAGAGGTGTGTACCCCCACCACCCAGCTCTAATAGGTTTTTTTGTTTTTTTAGATTTATTATATGTAAGTATACTGTAGCTGTCTTCAGACACCCCAGAAGAGGGCATCAGATCTCATAATGGATGGTTGTGAGCCATCATGTGGTTGCTGGGATCTGAACTCACGACCTTCAGAAGAGCAGTTGGCACTCTTAACCACTGAGCCATCTCCCCAGCCCTCTAATAGGTTTTTAAATAAGACTTTACTTGAGTTTGTTGCATAGGGTTTGTATACAAGTGCAGTTGTCCAGAGTCCTGGATCCCCTACAAGCTGCAGTTACAGGCAACTGGGACAGACATATAGGCAAAATATTCCCACAGATAAATCTGAAAAAAGAAATTTACCTGGACAACTTGGGAGCTAAAAAATATGACCATGGGTTTGGTTTGATGCCAGCCTGAACTCTTCAGTGAGATTTGTCTCAAAAATGTTAATTGGAGGGGCTAGAGAGATGGCTCAGCTGCTCTTCCAGAGTTCAATTCCCAGCACCCACATGGTGGCTCACACCCATCTGTAGTGGGATCTGACGCCCTCTGTGAGCATGAAAACAGAACACTGATGTACATAATGGACTGAGGTGAATAAATCTTGCAAAAAATTACTCTTTTAGCAGGGTGTGGTGGCTCACGCCTTTAATCCCAGCACTTGGGAGGCAGAGGCAGGCGGATTTCTGAGTTCGAGGCCAGGCTGGTCTACAGAGTGAGTTCCAGGACAGCCAGGGCTAAAAAGAAACCCTGCCTCAAAAAACCAAAAATAAATAAATAAATAAATTAAAATTTACTCTTTTAGGCCAGGCATGGTGCTGACCACCACTAATTTTAGCAGTTAGGAAGGGAGAGGCAGGAGATCTGAGTTTGAGGCTAGCCTGGTCTTCAATGAGCTCCAGGACAACCAGGGCTACATGGAGAAATTCTGACTCAAACAAACAAACAAACAAGCAAACAAACAAACAGATTAGTCTTTCAAATTCCCAATCACCTGTCCTTTTTTGTTTTGTTTTGTTTTTTTGAGACAGGGTTTCTCTGTATCGCCCTGGCTGTCCTGGCACTCAGAAATCTGCCTGCCTCTGCCTCCAGAGTGCTGGGATTAAAGGCGTGTGCCACCACGCCCGGCCCCAATCTTAATCTGTCTTATTTAGGAGCCCGACTGAACCAGGCCTCACTGAAAGCACTTATTACCAGGAGAGAGACTGTGAACTTGTGGATGAAGGTAGCCTGGCCATCTTGTAGAGACCCACTTCTAGCCAATCTACACATGACTAAGAAGGAAATGAGCAGCTCTGACATCTGTAGTTCTGAAGCCAGGGCATCATCACACAACAAGACCAACTTTTTTTTTTTTTTTTTAAATCATTTTATTTGGGAAAAGTGCTTCTTACAAAAGGGCAGCTGCAAAATACAGAGGCCTCTGCAATGATGATGTGTTTTTAAGACTGGGTGAGTTCTGCGGAAGCAGAGCAGAGGGACAGATCAGAGCATCTCCCACGTTATTTCAGGAAAGAGCAACAAAATGCAAAGGTGAAATTCCCGCCAAGGAATTTTAGCAACTTAACTTTTGCTTGTCTTGTGGGTGGCCACACCTCCCTTTTCTTCGGTTGGGAAGGGTTCATTACTTCTACAAACCCGATAGATACCTCTAGTACAACCAGCACCTCAGTTTGGAATCCACCTGTCTTCCTGTCAAAGCTCAGGGATGGAATGAGGCAGATACCCACAAAAACAAGCACAGAACCTCACAACAGGCCCCCTCAAATGAGGACAAAGTTTTTTCCAAAATGTGCCTGACTGAAAAGGCTAGACTGTAAAACATTCAAAACATCAGTGTGTCCAAGACCCAGCTTGTACTGAGAGAGGGACAAGCAGGTCGTTTAACCTCTACAGCTGATCCCATTTCTCTAGCATACAGACAGACAGCTACTGCTACGTTAACAACTACTGACATACTGCTTGGTCCTTTAAGATCTACCGACACATGTGGCTGAAACCACTAACCCACATCTGCCCACTAAAGCTAAGAATACTGCACCTATGCACAGATGGGAAGGAGGCTGCTCACATGCTCGCTCATGCTCGCCCACCAAGTCCAGCGACCCTTGGGAGTTAGCTGCCAGCTCTGCACTGATGGAACGCCGCTGCATCCTTCCTGGGTTTTTACATTTTTCTCAGGTTAACCTCAACACATTTGTACCTGGTTCTGGTTACCCAGCAGTATTTCTTGCGTGCAACTGAACAAGAACCCAACCCCACAGGACAAGCACGTGTGATGGGGATTACAGGGTAGGGAACAGCTATAATAAACCATGAAGGTGCAGATCTCCCAGAAACCTCTGTCTGGGAGCCCTCCTACATCTAGCGCAGAGAACGACTTAGGTCCCTTTTTTCCCAATTGCCCCTATCCTTGGACCCCAAAGCAGTCCAGTGCTTTTTCCTTTGAACCTCAAAGGGGTCTCAGAATGAGTGTGCAATGTCCATGAACACAACCTGGCTGAGGACAGATGGCGCAACAAACCTACACTAACTGTCTGACAGTTAAATTCATGTTACAAAAAAACTAACATTAAGATTTATTTTTGTAACTTTTGAAACAAGAGAAAACAACACACTCTTGGGGGGAAGGTGAGGGTAAAGAAACAGGCCCTGGGAAGTGATCACAGCACCTGGAGTTTGAGAGGCCTGCCTAGGAGAGCCACACGCACTGCCACACAGCACAGGGGACAGCTACTGTCTGAGGCTCCGCAGACCAGTGCCCGCGCCATGCAACGCTGCTATAGATCCAAGTCATAAAAGTCCTCCAGCTCATCGTGAAACAAGTCCCACTCGTCCTCAGAGTCTGTCAGCTCGTCGTCCCCACCTGCGGCCAAAAGCATAAGCAACATCTCGCCCAGCTCAAAGGTGACAACCTCCTCTTCGTCGGTGTCAAAGGGGTTGTTCTCTCTCTCCTCAATGAGCTCCCAGAAGTGGCTCCTTCGTTGGGCCTGTAAGAAACAAGGCCATGATAGGGGCGGCACTGTCGGGCAGTGTCTTCTATCCTGTTGCTCATCAGGTAAACAGTGCGGCACAGGGGGAGGGCATGGCGGACCAGAGGTCTCCCTTAGTCCGTCTTGTCAGTGCCGCCCCTTTGGCTATTTGCAGCCACTATGTTAGGCTAGGGCTTTGAGTTTCCTACCCTACCCCTCCCGTCTTCTGAGTTCTGACTCTTTTACTCTAGTCTCCCCCACCCCCCACTCCTGAGTGTCGTTCTCCCCGACCCCAATATGTGCAGGACTCAACTGACAGTGTGCGATTTCCCCTTCTTTAAAAAAACAGCAAGAGTTACCCGATATCTGCTTGATGTTCCCACTTTCTGTCTCTGTGGCTCCTCTCTACGGCCATCAGGGTACGCATGCTTGTAAAAACAGTTCCCTCCAAATGGGCAGCTCCCACGTCCTTCATCAAAATACCTGCACGCCTTGTTGCTGGAAAGGAAAATATCGCAACCCTTATTCACAGTGGACTTCAGGCCTGTATCGACTAGCATCTGGGGCTTCTCTTTAATGAGGCAGAGCACAGACCCCCACAAGATGTGTTCTTAGAAACATGTGCTCCAAACACTGACTAGAAACGTCTCTGCTGAAATGTGCATGGTTTACCAGCACTAACTAACACCAACTGAAAATCCTTAAGAATAATCACAAAGCACAAGAATTCCTAAGCCTTGACTCTCGTGACCTGGAAGCCCTGCGCAGGCGTTAGCTAGAGAGAAGACCTCACTGCAGCAGTCCCTCGGCATACACCCAAGGGCTGTGAGTAAGGTTAAAAGCATGACACACACTGGGCAAGCACTTATCCTGGGCAGTAAGGAAAGGGTAGGTAGGTAGCAGGAGTGCAAAGGCAGCACCGCACTATCCATACTATCCGAGCGAGCGAGCCCGGCAGCTCATACCTCATGGCCTCCTTGTATTTCTGAATGAGTTTCTGCTTCTCTTCTTTCTCCTCCACCCAGTACTCACTTGGAATGACAAAGTTAGATGTGATCCGGCATTCGGGGCAGGACCTGGGAAACAATGAACAGGCTGCAATGCACATTCCCTGTCTAGGCCCACTCTTTAAGACACACCCTGGTGTGTCACCTTAACTGACAAGCACATGAGCATTAGCAGAAAGGGAGTCCACAGTCACATCTGACCCTTTCTTTGGAGGAAAGATAAACTCCTTCAGAAATCAACTCAATGGCTAGCCAGTTTTTAAAAAACACTTAGGTAAAAAACAAAAAACAAAACCAAAAGAAGACATTTCACACAGACTCCTTCTTTCTTTTTAAATAAATTTATTTCTTGTAACTTTGCTCTGTTTGAATTATGTGGCTTTTGTTCAGTTATGAGAACAGTTTTTAAAGGTAAAGGATGGTAGATTTTGGCTAGCTTAATGGATGGTATAGGAAAGTGGAAAGTGTAAGACACCAGGAAACATACATTCAGAGCTAGATGTTTGTTCATGAAGCCTATACTGTCTATCTAATCCATTAACACAATCTCCTCAAAAAGCATGAAGACTACTGATACACAGGGTTTCCTCATTCAAATAAAACAGACAGACCAACTAACCTAGCGGCTAGCTGAAGTACAAAGAAATCCCAATTAGAACACCCAGGTTCATGATAAAATACATGCATTTAAATGTGGTCCTTCTGGTTGGAGGTTGGCACAAGATACTAAACTCTTCCCGAAAATAGAAAGCACAAACGAAGATTGGGGAGGAGTCTCACTTTATGATCTTGCTCTCAAATTGTTTAGCACTTCTCCACTTGCGAATACACTTGAGACAGTAGGTGTGGTTGCAGTTGGAGAGGATCCCAAAGCGACGCTCGCTGGGGTTGGCTTTCTCATAGACTACCTCCATGCAGATCCCACACACCATGTCCTTGCTGCGCTGAACAGCAAAAGAGAGCTCCATGTCCTTCTCATGGGCCTCAATGCAAGACTGGAAGAAGGGAAGAGACAAGAGGCACAGTGAGGCCACCGCAGTCCAGTCCGGAGACTCCACAGCCATGGTCCTGCTGAAGCTTTCCCATCTGACCTGGGAAAGGCTTGGCTGTGAGCACAGCTCCACACCCCGTGATGCTCCTATCACTGGTCAAGCTGGGAGGACTCAACTCCCAATATCTGAAAGATTATCCAGTTCTCTGTATCCCAGAGCTCCACCCCCTACAAGTCCCCACATCAAAGACCCTATTAACTTAGGTGATGTTTCAGTTTGGGGGTGGAAAATGAGGGATTAAAGCCTTCATTTCCAAACTTTAGGATACTGAACACTTGGGAGGTGGAGGCAGAAGGAGCAAGAGTTCATAGGCCAGCCCCATGCTACAGGAGACTGTGTCCAAAGAAAAAGAAAAGAGAGTTGGCTGTGGTGGTACACACCTTTAATCCCAGCACTCAGGAGGCAGAGGCAGGCGGAGCTCTGTGAGTTTGAGGCCAGCCTGGTCTACATTTCAAGTTCCAGGACAGCCAGGGCCATGTAGAGACCCTGTCTCAAAAACAGAAACACATGGGGGCTGGAGAGATGGCTCAGTGGGTAAGAGCACTGACTGCCCTTCTGAAGGTCCTGAGTTCAAATCCCAGCAACCACATGGTGCCTCACAACCATCTGTAATGAGATCTGATGCCCTCTTCTGCTGTGTCTGAAGACAGCTACAGTGTACTTATATATAGTAAATAAATCTTTAAAAAAAATAGAAAGAAGAAAAAAAGATTACTAAGGTAAATCTGAACGGGTGATGATTGTGTAGGGCACATTATTTCCATGTTCGTATAAAGGGGAGGTCCCAGGGGCTCAAGCTTGAGTCTGGTAAGCCCACCATGCAGGAAGAACCCAACATTCTGGGTAGAGCCAGCCTGATCTATCCAATGGGCTCCTGGTCAGCAAGAGCAATGCCGAGACACACACAAAACAACTGAGACAATTCACACACTACACAATTTCACATATGCAATTAAATAAACCTCTGATAGTTTCAGAGAGGTACAACTACTGTGATTTAATATTAAAGGCTTATCTTTTATTGTTTTTTTTTTTTTTTTTTGGTTCTTGAGACAGGGTTTCTCTGTATAGCCCTGGCTGTCCTGGAACTCACTTTGTAGACCAGGCTGGCCTCGAACTCAGAAATCCACCTGCCTCTGCCTCCCGAATGCTGAGATTAAAGGCTTATCTTTTAAATTATGGGGTGGGTGGGACTACAGGAGCGGTGGAGCCCAGGAGTTGGTTCTCCTTGGGTTCTAGGTGGCTGTGAGTCTCCAGTCCACACTATTCATTCCAAAGTGCTCATAACCCCGTAGGTGCTCAGTTCCGTCAAAATTCTCACCTGTGGACAACCATTGCTCCAATTCTATGGCTTTGACACTAGCTTAATTGACTTATTATATATCGCACTGCTGAGTAATAGTCTGAATTCTCCTCAGCACCTATTTTCTTTACCCACCTCCACTTTGAGACTACATGGATAATGCAATTATCAAAGGGCACTGACCATACAAAGGCTAGCAACCCACACATAAGTGTAGGGAATAGCTCCTCAGAATTGCCCTCTGTACAAAGGGCTGTGGCATTCGTTAACACACATGAAATAATAAACTTAAAAAGAAAGCTGAATGTAGGGCTGGAGAGATGGCTTGGCAATCAAGAGCCCGGGCTGCTGCTTCAAAGGACTTTGTTCAGTTCTCAAAAACCACAAGGCAGCTCCATAGCTCTTCTTCCAGAAAATCTGACACCTTCTGGCCTCTGTGTAAACAGGGCAGCACGATATTGGCAGCCAGCCAGGCAACTCAAAGTGCTACGCAGAATTACTAGCTGACCCAGCCACTACACTTCCGAAGGTGATCCAACACAGGGCCAGCCTGACAAATGACCTAGTATGTCAGAAGTACTGGGTTTCAAGTAGTGGAAGGAGAAAACAACACCCAAGCTGCCCATTGACCTCTCTACATATATGTGCTGTGACATACAACCCTCCCCATAACGAGTAAAGTCATGTAAAAAGCAATTTTTAAAGGACAGCTAAGATAAAGACACATGTTCACAAAAAAAAAAAAAAAAAAAAAAAACTTTCACATACAATGAAGCAATTCAAATATCCATCAAGCAATTAATAGAAAAACCCACAGTATTGGGGCTGGGAGGATTCCTCAGTAAACTGCTTGCTTACTGTACAAGCATGAGCACCTGGGTTTGAGCTCTCAGTACATGTGTGAAGTCAGGCACAGCAAGTGTATGTATATCCCAGTGCTGAGATATGGCGACGACAGGCAGGCAATTCAATTGGTGAGCTCCAGATGGAGTGAGAGATCTTGCCTCAAAATTGAGGTAGAGAACAATGAAGGAAGACCTAATGGTAACTTCTGCACTCCGTGTAAGCATACTCACTCACACACACACACACACACACACACACACACACACACACACAGACACATGTTTAACAGCCATACAATCAACATGCAACCACAAAATGATGTATAAATACATACTCCAACAGGGAAAAGCTTTAAAAAATCATCTAAGTGGGAGAAAGCAGCCACTGAAAGTCATCCATACTGAGTGGTTCCAGCTACATCATCATCCACAATCAGCAAAACACCCAGAGAAACAAAGTAGCCCCACTGGAGCCAAAGGAAAAGCAGAGCAGATGCCAACTACTAAGTGAATAGAAGTTTTCTTGAGGAATGAAAATGATCTAACTTAGAATTATAGTAATGGCTAGACAATGCTATGAATATATTAAAAAGCAAGGAAATGTGTTTCAAAGGAATTGTAAGAAATATGAATCTCGGGGGCTGGTGAGATGGCTCAGCGGGTAAGAGCACCCGACTGCTCTTCCGAAGGTGATAAGTTCAAATCCCAGCAACCACATGGTGGCTCACAACCATCCTTAATGAGATCTGGCGCCCTCTTCTGGAGTGTCTGAAGACCTCTTCTGGAATGCCTGAAGACAGCTACAGTGTACTTACATATAATAAATAAAATAAATCTTAAAAAAAAAAAAAAAAAAAAAAAAAAAAAAAAAGAAATAAAAATCTAAGAAAAAATGTTAGGAAGGAAGGAAGGAAGGAAGGAAGGAAGGAAGGAAGGAAGGAAGGAAGGAAGGAAGGAAGGAAGGAAGGAAAACAAATCAGAACAAAGCCCCCAAAACCATGAACTACCTTTTATATACCATAGTCTGAGGTTCTGGAACCAGACCTTCTCTTTTTAGAAAGCGTGTATGACCACAGTCAGGCTCTCCAGACCCTCGTGCCTGTGGCTTCACTATGCCTGGATTATCCAGGTCTATCTTTGATGAAATGCTAGAGCACATACCCCGCTGGCGCCTCATACTTAGCACAAGCTGCTCTGAGCACTTACTTTTATGTGCTGTGACCTCTGGGCAGCATCCACTGGGTGTAGGACCTGCAGGCCACACATGTCACAGGAGTCTCCGTGGAGATACACACAGTTTTCCCCATAGCGACACTCTCCCACTGCAGCATAGGGGCAAAGCTGCTTCTTTGTCTCCACCGTAGTTGGCTCCTTCTCTGACTCTTCCTTGGTCACTGAACCCTGCGGGGGTACTTCAGTGCAGGAAGGGGCAGCTGAAAATGGTTAAGATGGTAGTAAAGGTCCAAATACATAAGGCAATTATGAACTATAAGGTAACAGAATCATTTTTAAAAAGTAAAAAAAGAAAAAAAAAAAGAAAAAAGCCAACAACTTTAATGAAGTCAAGCCTACTGAACAAACTTCCACTTTTTCCCCTTGGTTTTTTGAGACAGGGTTATACAGCCAAGCTGGCTTAGAACTCACCCTCTGCCTACCTCAGAATACCCAGTGATGGGAATATAGGTACACACCACCACTGTACAGCTCAGTTTTGTTCTTTCTGGTAAGATCTGATAACCCAGGCTGGCCTTGAACTCAGCAATCCTCCCACCTCAGCCTCTCTAAAGCTGACATTACAGGTATGTGGCACCAAGCCCAGTTCTGCATGTGAATTTCTTTAGAAGTAAAATGTAGTATTAGTAAGTACTGGTTAGTAAGGGTAGATCAGGAGAATCAGAAGTTCAAGGTCATCCTTAACTACTTGAGGAATCTGAACCATAGAGACCCTGTGTCAAAAAAACACATCAAAGGACTGGTTGTGAGCTGAGTGTGTAGCTTAATGGGAAAGCATTTGCCTAGCGTGTGCAAAGCCCAGGGTTTGATCCCAGCACCACCAGGAGCAAGCGGGGGGACAGCATTCGGAGACACTTCAGTTTTTAGGGGGACAGCATTCGGAGACACTTCAGTTTTTAAACAGGAATTCATTTTATTGTAGTTCAAAATTTTTCTTTTACTTCATCTTTAAATCTTAGATAACCCAATCTAATTTGCTGACAGTAGGTTAAGCTCAAACAGAAAAGGCTGACACTGAGTTCACTGTGGCCTGTCATTTAGCCCTTTGATTGCAGTTTACAGGGTCCTCACAATACTTACTACGGCCACAGTAGGGCTGCCCAGGGACAAACTCAATGGCATTCACCCAGTCCTCTGAACCTGCTCCTACAGTTGGAAAGTTTGGGTTTCGTGACTCAGCTTCGCCTGAATTCATTTCAGCAAGTGATCCAACACCAGAAGAGAGACTTGAAGAAGCAGCAAGGGATGGTTTTGCACTCCGATCTGTAGCAGTCACTTCTTCCTGTTTCAGTGGCTTGCTGTGTTCGTATCTGACAGAGAAAAGTAATCAATTACAGTCGTGCTACATGGAGCCCCCAGACTCTTTTCACACTTCAGTGGGACCATGAGCAGGGAGCACCTGTCAGGACTTATTCCTGGGTTCAATTTCCAGCAACCACACACAAGGTGCCTTACAACATCTGTAATGGGCTCTGATGCACTATTCTAGTGTGTGGCTAAAGACAGCAGTAGTGTACTCATATAAATAGAAAAAAAATAATAAATCTTAAAAAAAAAAAAAAAAAGACTTATTTCAATTTAAGTGTATCTGTATGTGTGGGCGTCCAGAGAGGCCAGAAGACAGCATTTAGATCCCCAGAGCCAAAGTTAACAGGCAGCTGTAAGCTGCCTGATATGAGTGCTGGGAAAAACAGATCCAGGTCCCTCCAACAGCAAGCACTCTTAACTGCTAAGCCATCTATCTCTCCAACCTGTAGATAGAGGTTGAGATAGAGGGTTTGCCTATGTAACCCAGTCTAGCCTCGCACTCATTCTATAGCTCATGTTGGCTTCAAATGCATGGATCCTCCTGCCTTAAGCACTTAAATGCTGGGCATACCAACAAAGCATACCAACAAACCACAACCTTGTACATCTAGGCAAGGACTGAGCTGTGTCCATAGTCTGATACCTAAGTCTGGAGTGGAGCTCATGACTCAGCGTGTCTAGGAACCCTCACTATGATATCACGCTGCTGATAAAGGCATGAGACCCAGACTTAGCAAATTTTACAGGGTCAAGTACAACTGTATAGAGGCACACACCTACAATGTCAGCTATCTGGGAGACTGGAGCAAGAGGATTCCAGGTTTAGGACCAGCCTAGGAAATGTGCTGAGACACTGCATCAAAACAAAATTCAATAAAGGCTGCCCTGCATAATACTAGCACTTGGTAGGCTAAGGCAGACCTATTGAAGCCATCTTGGTCTATAAATTGAGTCCCACTTCCCACCCACACACCCCTCAAAAGAAACTGGCAGACAAAAACACAAAGTTAAGCATTTTCAAGCAATTATTTTTTTTTCTCACTACCTGGTAGTAATGAGTGTCTACCAAGCAGGGAGCTGTACCCCATACTGTGCAAGCAGTGCGAATGAAGCCTCCTCAGGAAAACACTGCTGTGAAATGGACACCAATTAAACAGGGCAGCAGCAGCTAGTGCTGCCTCTGCCACCACTTTAGAGGCTATCTCAAAAAAAAAAAAAAAAAAAAAAAAGGACGGAAGGAAGGAGAAAATCTAAATAAGCAAACCGAAGAATGTCTGTTATGAGATTCTATTTAAGTAAATGGAAAGAATATGAGCACATGTAAAAGACAGCACACCTAATTCCAGTCAGACACATCTCTAAATTCAAGGTCAACTTAGTCTACACAGCAGGTTGCAGGACTGCTCTTCCGAAGGTGATAAGTTCAAATCCCAGCAACCACATGGTGGCTCACAACCATCCGTAACAAGATCTGGCTCCCTCTTCTGGAGTGTCTGAGGACAGCTACAGTGTACTTACATTTAAAAAAAAAAAAAAAAAAAGCCAGGCGTGGTAGTGGACGCCTTTAATCCCAGCACTCAGGGGGCAGAGGCAGGCGGATTTCTGAGTTCTAGGCCAGCCTGGTCTACAAAGTGAGTTCCAGGACAGCCTGTCTCGAAAAACAAAACAAAACAAAACAAAACAAAAAAAAAAAAAAAAAAAAAAAAAGAAAGGAAGGAAGAAAGAAAGAAAGAATGTCTCCAAGGGGCTGGAGAGATGGCTTAGTGGTTAAGAGCACTGTCTGCTCTTCCAAAGGTCTTGAGTTCAATTCCCAGCAACCACATGATGGCTCACAACCATCTGTAAAGGGATCTGATGCTCTCTTCTGGTGTTTCTGGAAACAGCTACAGTGTACTTATATAAATAAAACAAATATTAAAAAAAAAAAAAAGACTGTCTCTAAAATAATAAATAAGCCACATTACCAAATTTCCCCCAATGAGACAATTATTCTCTTATAGATCTGTATAGAATATATTTCTGAAGTAAAAACTAAGTAGATACCAGGAACCAGATTTTAAAGTCAAAAAAATGCATATCTCTCTCTCTCTCTCTCTCTCTCTCTCTCTCTCTCACACACACACACACACACACACACACACACACACCTTGAGGTGCAAAATTAAGCATTCAGACAAACATACTTGTGCACACAAAATAAACTCAACTACAAGGTAAAGAAGGTAAACTAGGAAACCTGTATGGGGAGCGTATAAGAGCATGGAATAACACTGTATACAGGCTTCTACCAAAATTCAAGTGAGAATGGCTTTGACATCTTAAAATGGCTTTTTAAAGCATTTAAGGGGGTGGTGAGATGGCTCAGTGGGTAAGAGCATCCGACTGCTCTTCCGAAGGTGATAAGTTCAAATCCCAGCTTCCACATGGTGGCTCACAACCATCCGTAACAAGATCTGGCGCCCTCTTCTGGACTGTCTGAAGACAGCTACAGTGTACTTACATATAATAAATAAAATAAATCTAAAAAAGCATTTAAAGCCCCCACCCCACCCCACCCCCGCTTTCTTTTTTCAGCTTTTCAGAGTTTCTCTGTGTAGCTCTGGCGGTCCTGGAACTTGCTTTGTAGGCCAGGATGGCCTTGAACTCAAGAGACCCATCCAATCTGTCTGCCTCCAAAGTTCTAGGGTTAAAGGCATGTATGTGCCACGACAGCTGGGGCAAGGCACATCATTTAATGTACTTAATTACATGTATGCATGCATGTATGTATGTATTTAATTAATATATTTATAAAATGCAAGTTATAGAAAATTCAAATTGTAGTGGCCCAAAATAAAAAGCTTCAATTGGAACACTACTGTCTGTGTTATCTATGGCTGGTTTTGTATAAGGAACCACATCTTAAGACTGGAGAGATGGCTCAGCAGTTAAGAGCACAGACTGCTCTTCTGAAGGTCCTGAGTTCAAATCCCAGCAACCACATGATGGCTCATAACCATCCTCAATGAGACCTGACGCCCTCTTCTGGAATGTCTGAAGACAGCTACGATGTAATTACATTAAATAAATAAATAAATCCCACATCTTGTGGCACCAAAAAAATGTACACACCCACCATGTAGAGAAAGTTTGCTAATCCAGCCTAATATTCTCATATCCACTAGACAAGAGCCACTGACAACTTGTTATTCAGTTAATAAGTTATAATAGGATGTCACAAAACTGCCAATTCTTTTACAGTATGTTAAGTGATGAATTAATACTGAGAAAACCAGATGCATATTAAGCTTTCTTCCATATTCTGTATTAATATAGTATAATTTTCTATCTAAAGAACTTCAATGAGCCCTGGCAAGATGGCTCAGCCCAGTGGATAAAGGTGCCTGCCACCAAACCTGACCTAAGTTCAATTCTTGGGAGCCATGAGATGGAGAAAGTTGATTCATCCAAGTTTTTTTTTTTTTAAAGATTTATTTTATTTATTATATGTAAGTACACTGTAGCTGTCTTTAGACACTCCAGAAAAGGGCGCCAGATCTTGTTACGGATGGTTGTGAGCCACCATGTGGATGCTGGGATTTGAACTTATCACCTTCGGAAGAGCAGTCGGGTGCTCTTACCCGCTGAGCCATCTCACCAGCCCTCATCCAAGTTTTTAAGTTACCCTCTGATCCTCACCCCAGTCCTACCTCCTACCACTCTGTCTCGTGGTCACCACAGCTTTCTGCTCACCTCAATTTCCTTTCCTCTCTTCAAGTCACTGGGGGATGTAACTCAACTGACTGGAACTAACTTCCCTTCAGTGAGTCTTGTCTGTAACATCTACAAAAACTGTCCTGCAAAGAACTGCTCATTCAGCATAAAGGATGGTATCCTCACATCATCTCCCTTAGGCAGTTTAACAGCTAAAGACTAACCATTAGGCTCTGAGGCCAAGAGATACATTTCTGACCCGTAACAGTTATGAGGGAGGGGCTTACCTTTCACCCCATCCTTACTGCTTTTCTAACAAACCTAGCTAAGGATGACTTCCAAACATTTGTGCCCAACAGCTACTTATCAATGTGTTGGTGTATATATGTATGTATGTATGTACCTACCCATCCATCCGTCTATCCACCCAACATCTACTTATCTGTCTGTATGTATATGGCTGAGATAGACTATAAGTCTTACCTAGTGTAGAAGTTTGTATGTTTTCGTTCAGCCACCTATCAACCCATCCATCCATTTATCCACCCACTCATCCATCTATCTACTTATCTCTACATGGCTGTGATACTGGCTACAAGTCAAACCTGGTGTGGTGGTTTCAAACGCATCCAAGATGCTTCTCCAAAAGTGGAGAATGTGGCTGGACTTAATGACTTTGTTCAGATGTTAGTGAAAGTGACAATGTTGTGACTTCTGAGACTTCGTCATAAAAGGGCATTGTATCTTTGCTGAGCCTTCTTAGACTGCAATAAGTACTTTTCAAATCATAAACATTTTTAGATTATATATATATATATATATATATATATATATATATATATATATATATATAAAGCTACTAGAATTATATGTACAAAGCTATTAGAATGATCTATTTTATTTTCATTCTTCTTAACCAAAGAGTTTATAAATAAATCCTTACCTGCAGCGGTCTCCATAAACACAGTACCCTCTTTGAAAATACTTGCACACTACACCATATGGACTGTCAGAGAGGTCATGAGAGTATCGACAGTTATCGCCTTCCTTACAAACCCCATGCATAAAATATCTGTAAGATAAAGAACCAGAAATCCAGATTAGAAGACTTAAATCAACTCTCTCTTTTTTTTTTCTTTCTTTTTTAAAAAATATTTATTTTTATTTATTATGTGTAAGTACACTGTAGCTGTCTTCAGACTCAGCAGAAGAGGGCATCAGATCTCATTACAGATGGTTGTGAGCCACAATGTAGTTGCTGGGATTTGAACTCAGGACCTCTGGAAGAGCAGTCGGTGCTCTTAACCGCTGAGCCATCTTACCAGCCCCTAAAGCCAACTCTCAAAGAATGCATTACCACAGCCGGGCGTGGTGGCGCATGTCTTTAATCCCAGCACTGAAGGCAGAGGCAGGCGGATTTCTGAGTTCGAGGCCAGCCTGGTCTACAAAGTGAGTTCCAGGACAGCCAGGGCTATACAGAGAAACCCTGTCTCCAAAAACAAAAACAAAAACAAACAAAAAAAAAAAGAATGCATTACCACTAGTCTCCTGGCGTGTTCACAACTATAGCAATGAACTTGTCAGCCTAGGCTGGAAGACACATTTGGATCAACAGTAGGGAGCACACACATCAAGGACGCTGCCCAGAAAGAAAGACTACCCTTATGAGAAGGGGCGGGATCAACTAGGGTCTCATACACACAAGCACTCTATCACACTAAGCTGTATCCTCAGCGCCCCCAATTTTAAACATGTATCTTGTTCATTGAAGGTCAACTCTGGCCACTGCCCTTGTTTTAGTCCTAGGACTGTATTTTTCACTAACTTAAGTCCCTAGCCATGACTATCCTCAAAGCACATCAAAGATAAAGAAACCACATAGACTACAAAGTGTCAGGCTACCAGTTATATTCAATGTTGTTAAGGAAACACTTTTAATTCCTTAAAAGCCACATATGAAAAAAGCAAAATTGTCCAGCAACTTTAAGGGATTATAGGCAGACATGATTAGCAGTGTCTAGACACCAACAGTGACACCATTATGTGAGCATTTGTTAGACATAAAAACTCAGACCCTACCAGCCCTACCCAGTACCTAGTGCTCTTCTGAACTGCAACGGAGAGGAAAGAAGCTGCAAGAGTGATTTTTAAGGCCCTCCCTCCATCTGCACATTACTCCTGCCAGAGTCCACTTTCCTATTCCCTTGATCTCTGAGCGGGACATTAAAGGTTACTTTTTGGCCTGCCAGAGAGAAAGAAGTTAACTGTTTCTTGGGTGTAACTTTGGTTGGCCTTGCAGAGGACTCTGCCCTATGCTTGAGCCACAGCTCTCTAGTGTGTGGGGAAAAGAGCAGTGGGGATGTTTACCACAATGTAGACCCCACTAAACTGAACTCAGCTGCTAAGAGCACATACCACATATTACTCTTGCAG
This sequence comes from Mus minutoides, assembly GCA_902729485.2. Lineage (NCBI taxonomy): Eukaryota > Metazoa > Chordata > Mammalia > Rodentia > Muridae > Mus > Mus minutoides. Next base: position 17,495 of record CACVCL010031152.1, read on the forward strand.
AAGACCTAGGTTCATTCAGTTTCTAACACCCAAGTCCGATGGCTCACGACCAGTAATTCCAGCACCAGTTCTGAGCTCCAGGACAGCCAGGCTATACAGAGAAACCCTGTGTGTGTGTGTGGGGGCGGGGGGGACCAAAACCAAACAAAACAACACAACACACAAAGGAAAAAACTTAAACTCTTAGGAGTTCAAAGCCAGTCTCAGAAACCCGAGTCCCTAACTCAAACAAAACAAAATCAAAATAAACCCAAAACAAAAGCCAGAACCAGTTGTGGTATCACATGACTTTAATCCCTTGACTTGGTCACAATGGTGGCCCAAGCATTTAATCCTAACACTGAGAGGCCAAGGTGGGATCTCTGGCTTTGAGGCAAACAATAGCCAGGGTCCCACAGAGAAGCCCTGTCTCAAAAACAAACAAATAAAAGGAGGAAAGAAAGAAAATAAATAACATCTTTATGTAATTTCAAGATCCATCTATGTACTATTTGGGAGCTGGAGAGATGGCTCCGCCTCCAGGACTGTTAAGACTTTCCAGTGCCCACATGTTGGCTCACACAACTCTTTTTTTTTGGAACTAACTCACTTTGTAGACCAGGCTGGCCTTGAACTCAGAAATCTGCCTGCCTCTGCCTCTTGAGGCTCACACAACTCTTAGGACAACCTCTTCTGGTTTCCATGGTCATTGGGCACACAGGTGGCACAGACATACATTCAGGCTAAACACATAAAATAATTAATTTCCAGCTTAGAGGCAGAAGAGATGTCTCAGTGGTGAGAACACCTACTGCTCTAGCAGGGGCCTCCATTTTGATCTGCAACACCCGTCTCAGGTAGTGCCCAGCTGCTATTAACTCCAGCTCCAAGGGGACTGATGCCTCTTTGTGCAACCACATCATTCACATGAACAAACACACACAAAATCAAAATGAAAATAACTCCTGCTATTTCTATATATTGACTTCCAGGCCAGCCAAGGCTACATAGTGAGACTCTGTCTCAAAAAGCTAATAAACAAATATTAACTGACTTATAACTGTCAGGCAGCTAGCAGCTAGCATTGATCTCATCTGGAATGAAAACCAGCCAGTTGGTGGCAGCAGAGCATAACCCAGCTTCGAGCAGAGGTATTTGTTTCTTAGGCAGCACAAACAAAACACAAAGAGAACTTCAAGATCATTCATTAACAATACAAATGAACACTAGCTGAGTGAGGTGGTCTATCGACAATCAGACCAGCCAGAGCCACAAAGAGACCGGGTCTCAAAACAAACAAAAGGAGCCCCCTTGGGCTAGAGATGGGCTCAGTGATTAGGAGCACACACTTGCAGCTTTGGCAGGACCCAGGTTCATATCCTGCACCCACAGGGTGGCTCACAACTACTTGTAACTCCAGCTCTAGTGGATCTTCTGGCCTCAGGGGCTACAGTGCAAATACATACATGAGCAAACGCTCATACACCTTCAAAGTATAATTTGGGGCTGGTGAGATGGCTCAGCGAGTAAGAGCCCCCAACTGTTCTTCTGAAGGTCCTGAGTTCAAGTCCCAGCAACCACATGGTGGCTCACAACCATCCGTAAGGAGATCTGACTCCCTCTTCCATGACTCCCTCTTCCGGCACTGAAGACAGCTGCAGTGTACTTACATATAATAAGTAAATCTTAAAAAAAAAAAAATTTTTTTTTAATTAAAAAATGGGGGATGAGCCGGTCAAGGTGGCACACACCTTTAATCCCAGCACTCGGGAGGCAGAGGCAGGCGGATTTCTGAGTTCTAGGCTGGCCTTGTCTACAAAGTGAGTTCCAGGTCAACCAGGGCTATAAAGAGAAACCCTGTCTTGGAAACAAAAAACAAAAACAAAAAATAGGGGATGTAGAGATGGCTCATGGTTAAGAGCACTTGATGCTCTTCAAGAGGTCCTGGCGCACGCCTTTAATTCCAGCACTCAGGAGGCAGAAGCAGGCGAATTTCTGAGTTCGAGGCCAGCCTGGTCTACAGAGTGAGTTCCAGGACAGCCAGGGCTATACAGAGAAACACTATCTCGAAAAACAACAACAACAAAAAAAGTCCTGAGTCAAATTCTTAGCACCCATGTGTAGTCTATAGAGCTGCAGTTCCAAGGAATCCAACCAAGGCCCCATTCTAGTGTAGATATACAAACAGACAAAACACCCACATATAGAGAGTACATAAATGAATTTTAAATAAGACAACAGCAATAAAACATTCTTTTCTAAGCTAATAACTAGAAATATGCCCTAATATAGAAAATTCCTCTTTAGGGGTGCACAGATGGCTTAGTGGTGAAGTCTGGATCCCAGCACTCACCTGGGCAGTTCAAAACAGCCTGTAAGTCCAGCTCAAGAGGGAAACTGAAACCTCCAAAGGCACTGGGATACCACTGCAGACACCCACACATGCATTCTCACAAACACGTGCTGCTATCAGGCTCACTTAAAATACTTACAGTGAAGTACATTTCTGCAGTTAACTGATAGTACAAACTCATGGTTTTATTTGCTGAATAAGGTAGTCCCAGAAAGATAAGTACATCCTAACAAGATGTCTCCCTTTAGCAACTTACAAGCATACTTTAAAAAAAATTCATAGGATGATTGTACAAATACTTATAAGTAAACAATTTCTACATTTTAAAAAGATTTATTTATTTATTATGTAAGTACACTGTAGCTGTCTTCAGACCAGAAGAGAGTATCAGATCTCATTAGGGATGGTTGTGAGCAATCATGTGGTTGCTGGGATTTGAACTCAGGACCTTCAGAAGAGCAGTCAGTGCTCTTAATACTGAGCCATCTCTCCAGCCCCCAATTTCTTTTTTTTTTTTTTTTTTTTTTTTTTTTTTTTTTTTTTGGTTTTTCGAGACAGGGTTTTTCTGTATATATAGCCCTGGCTGTCCTGGAACTCACTCTGTAGACTAGGCTGGCCTCAAACTCAGAAATCTGCCTGCCTCTGCCTCTGGAGTGCTAGAATTAAAGGCATGCGCCACCACGCCCAGCTCCAATTTCTAAATTTTAAAGAAAGAAATAAAGAGTTATTTTAGGTGTATATTTTTGCTTGTATGCATTGTGTGCCAGAAGTACCCATGGAGGCCAGAAGAGGGCGCTGGATCCTCTGGAACTGGAACTGGAGTGAGTTAGTAGTCAACACCATATATAGGTGCTGGAAAGCAGACTGTATCCTCTGTAAAAGCAGCAAGGAAATGTACTCAACACTGAGCCATCCATCTCTACAGAACCACTGTACTTTTTTCCCCTTTAAAATGAAAGCAGAAAATTCTTACAAAGTCATATAAAACAGAGTTTTAGTTTTAAGCATAAATGTTGATCAATTGGAGCATTTATAAGTGTTCCGTGCTAGGCACTGAGGAAAAGCCCTGCAGGTACGAGAAAACAGAACTCTGCCCTCAAAGCTCCAAGTCTAGAACAAAGATTTCATAGTTGTTATTCCTCATAGTAGTTATTCCTTTTTCAAAAGAAAAAGACTTTCAGAGAGATGGTATTAACAGCTAGATGAGAAAACAAGGTCAGCATTTATGCCCAAGACATATCAAATAATCTGTGGTTTCTATTTTAGAGGTAGGCCATTATTTATGAGTACACTGTAGCTGTTTCCAGACACACCAGAAGAGGACATCATATCCCTTTATAGATGGTTGTGAGCCACCATGTGGTTGCTGGGAACTGAACTCAGGACCTTTGGAAAAAAGAACAGTCAGTCTTCTTAATCACTGAATTATCTCTCCAGGCTGACTCTGCAAATATTTAGATGACTAGTCTAAGCAAACGCTATAGTGATAAATATTTCTTTGATCCTAGTCCTCAGAAGAAGCAGGAAGACCTCTGCTGAGTTAAGGATGGCCTTACTTGCCTTTTTTTTTTAAGATCTATTTATTACATATATATATGAGCATGTTGTAGCTGTCTTCAGACACACCAGAAGAGGGCATCGGATCCTATTACAGATGGTTGTGAACTACCATGTGGTTGCTGGGAATTGAACTCAGGACCTCTTAACCACTGGGCCATCCCTCCAGCCCAAGGACAACCTTGTTTACACAGGAAGTTCCAGCCAGTGCTATGTAAAGAAACTTCACCTTGACCCACCCCCTCCAAAGTGCAAGGAATTTAAAAATATGTAAGTATGTAAGCCTGAAAGCCTTTTCCTTTCTATTTTGGGGTCTGGGAAGTTAACTACCCCAGAGCCTGGAGCCCAATTCACAAACTCCTGTGCAGCTAAGAAAGGCTCCCCCCCCATTCCTGATGTTTTGCCTCAACCTCCACAAAAACACTATTACAGGTGAGGGCCACCATGTGAGACTTTAAGCTAGTGTTCTGTTTGGCTCATGTGTGTGAATGCATGTTGGCATATGTGCCACAGTGCATGGAAGACAACCCCCTGGGAATCAGCAAACACCCTTGCTACCCAAGCTAAGGCATCCTGTTCATAAGCCTCTACCCTTTTAGAACTTTTTAATACTGTGTTCTCAAATATTACCTCATCTACATAATTTTCCTGAGTGACCCTTCCCTGTAGCCCTGGTCTAGCACATGGATTGCCACATATCCCAGGCTAGCTTGAACTCAAGATTCTACTATCTTAGGCTCTCCAAGCCAGAATACTCAAAGAATATTTTGTGTTTGTATACATGACCAGGTACTTTCCTCTATTGTTTTAGAGACAGCTCTTTGACTGAGCCTACAGCTCACTATGCGGGCTTTTACAAGGACACTGGAAATCAGAATTCAGAACCTCATGCTAAAGCAGGACACTCTTCTGAGCCATGTGGATCCACAGCCTTCAAAAAAAAAAAACTTTTCTTTTAGACTTAAACATAGTGGCTCACAAACAACTGCTCCAGGTAAGAGCTAGAAAACTCCATTAATTCAATGAACCTTAGGGATCTGGGCTTGGCCTGAATTTGTAATTCAGCATTTAAAAATCAAGGTCCTCCCTAGCCATGAAGGAAGCTCAAGTTCACCCTGTGTTAAGTGAAACCCAAATTTATTTTTTAAAGACCCCAAACTGGGCATTGTGGAGGCCTTTAATCCCAGCAATGGGGAGGCAGAGGCAGATAGAATCTGAGATAGAGCCAGCCTGGTCTACAGAGTGAGTTCCAGGACAGCCAGAGCTACACAGAGAAACCCTGTCTCAGCAAAGGGAAAAAAAAAAAAGTAAAACCTAAAAAGCCCCCTCAATGGAGGCTAGAATAGTCAGTCTGCTGAGGAACTAAAAAGAGGAAATAGGGAAAAGCAAAGGGGAAGGTAGGGGAGCTTCAAAGTTTCCCTCATCCACCAAGCCCTACCCTCCCTGTGGAGGGGATCTAGAGATGTCTATAATCTCAACACTAGAGAGAGACAGGAGTGGAAGGATCAACAAGTCTCAAGCCATTCCGGGTTATATTAGCCTCTGCAGCTCACACATTCTCCTCAGAATAAAAAAGGGGTGGAGGCAAGACATCTTTGTTGATACAAAGAAGGCTGGGTTTGATTCCTAGAACCCACATAAAAATTAAAGACACTAAAATTACCCGTTCAATTTTAGTACACTTACTTCTCCACAGGTGCTGGGGAACCAACTGCCCCAACCATACCCACAAATCATTAAAAAAAAAAAAAATTAAGGGAAAATGTTAACTGGATGGTAGCAGCTCACTCCTTTAATCCCAGCACTCCTGAGATTTCCAGGCCAGGCTGATATACAGAGCTAGTCCCAGGGCAGCTAAGGCTACATAAAGAAACACTGTCTTAGGAAGGAAGGAAGAGGGAGGGAGGGAGGGAGGGAAAGAGGGAGGGAAAGAGGGAGGAAGGGAGGGGAAAGGAAAGAAGAAATGTTGAAGCATTAATGTATAAAGTTGCAAGCATCTGACAGGATGATAATGAAATCAGTTATGAAATGTTATTTGGTAATGGGTATTTAGAACTAGACTAGAGAAAGATGGTAGATAAAAGAAAAAAAAAAATCAAGGATTTAACATTTCAATTATCAGCCTGAATGGAAACACTATCCTAGCACTAGGAAGGCAAGGCTGGAGGTAGGACGTTCAAGGCCAGCCTGGTTAATGCAACAGTGTTAGGTCAACCAGGCTGCAAAGCTGGACCTTGGCAAAAAAAAAAAAAAAAAAAAAAAAAAAAAAAAAACGAGGGGAAACCTTTAATCTGTTATTAAATGTGTTAAAAGTAAGACTGGCCGGGCGTGGTGGCGCACGCCTTTAATCCCAGCACTCTGGAGGCAGAGGCAGGCGGATTTCTGAGTTCGAGGCCAGCCTGGTCTACAAAGTGAGTTCCAGGACAGCCAGGGCTACACAGAGAAACCCTGTCTCGAAAAACCAAGACTGGAAGATTCTTCAGTTTGGGAGTTAATATCAACATCGAGTTCTTCACTAGGAATAGCCTTTAGCATTCGCGTTTAATAAACTATCCTTGCCGGGTTTAAAGTGGCATTTCCTTTTAATTTTCTTAGCCGATAAAAAAGCGTATAGTCCTTCCTGGTAGTTAAATCTATATACTCGGGCGTGGTATCATCTCACTCCTGTAGTCCCGCACTAGGGAGAGGCAAAAACAAGAGGATCGCCGAAAATTCTAGGGCAGTCAGACTATATAGGTCAACCGGGGCTACACAGTAGGACTGTCTCAATAACCCCCTCTCATCGTTAATACAAACAATCCTCCCTCCAACGTTTATAGCTGGGGAATTATTTTTTTTACATGCGTACTGTATAACTGCCACCTGATCATACAGTTTCCCAGTAATTTCGTCTCGCTTACCAAACAAGAACCAAACCTCTCTCGTCGGATCTCCTTTCTCGCAAAGAATGCCTCTCAAAGGGACAGTAATAATAATGGCAGTTCATAAAAATCAAGGTTGGAAGAGCCTAACGCCGGCTCCGAACGCTCGGTTCGGAGACAAAGCTCGGAACCGCCGACCACCGACTTACATACAAAGGCATACAAAAGCGGCTGCTCCCGGCGGGGCGGGGGTGAGCGGCGCAGAGAGCCGAAAAGACGTTACAAACGGATAGCCGGGCGCGGAGCCGCGGGGCCGGCCGAGCTCGCCGGGCCCCTTGGAGGGTCTCAGGGCGCACCGAGGGTCGTTAGAGCCCGATTCGCATCGGCGAGCTCGCGCCGCATCCCCGAACCTGTGGCGATGGAGGCCAGGGCGGGGACACCGGTCCTCTCCGCACGCACCGGGGTGCCACTGAGCGAGCCGAGGTGACGGGACCGCCCCGCAGTCCGAGCCCGCAGCCTGAAACCCGCAGCGATGCGGCGGCCAAGCTCTGCGGAGGCTGACGCAGCGATGCTGTGCGGGCAGCCGCAGCAGGGACCCCGCGACGCCCGCCTCCGCCTCTTGCTCGGCCCCGCAGCCCCCGCCCTCCGCCGCGCCACGCAACGTCCTACCTGCAGGTGACCTGTTTCGTCCAGCCGCCGCCGCTGCCGTCGCTGCCGCCGCCCCCTCCTCCCGCCCCCGGGGACGGGGCAGCGACTGTGGGGATAGAGGTGAGGGAGGCCGCTGCCACCGCCGCCGCTGCCGCTCCTGCTCCTGATGTTGTGGCTGTTGTTCCGGGAGCCGCAGCCTCCGCCATTACTGTTTATCCCACACAGCAATGGCCCCGGAACTTCCGGGATCACATAGTTCCGGTCCGGCTGAGAAGGAGAAGACGGCGAAGGGAGGGGAGGGCAGGGGAGGGGAGGGGAGGGGAGGGAGGCTGAGGAGCCCGAGAGCTCTGCGCCAGTCCCGCGCCTTGTCACCGCGTCTCCGAGCGCTCTGGTCTCGGGAACTGCGGGCTCCGCTGGGCGCCCGCGGCCCTCCTCCGGCGACGCTGATTGGTAAGGGCTTAGGCCCCGCCCTAAAGGGGCGTGACCACGCGCTTAGCCAGGTGTGCTGGGATGGTCCTGGTCCTAGCCATCAAAGGACCACGAGCAAGGAGCATCCTCTGCCTATGGCTGGTGGCGCACGTACAAGGTGGGGGAAGGTCTGGGGCTGTGTCTGCTCTTTATCTAGAGTGAGATTCCAACCTATTGTGTTGGGATCCGTTTCTTTCTCTCCCCGGAGGACAGTAGCCACTGTCTCACAGGAACTGTCAGAATCCCTGCTGATGGAAGTGCCCAGGTGGTCCTGGCGGCAGACATCTTAGAATCCCAGTAATGTGAAGGCTTGAGTATCTCAATGGCTGCAAGTTCGAGACCAGCCCAGGCTAAATAGAGCCTGTCAAAATAATAACAGTAATTATGTAAATAAATATGTGAGGTAGTCTGTTTGTAATACCAGCTCTTGGGAAGCTAAAGGAAAAAAAGTGTTTGGTTTTGTACCGGGACAAGGAACTGAGGTGCATATTTTACATACCAAAGCAGACATGGCCTCCAGGCTTCCCCATTATCCTTTTAGTCCCTATCTGGCATTCCCTGCCCCCAACCTTGAACTTTACAGCCCAAGGGCTAGGCTGCCCTTCCCGCCCAGGCTCCTCCCTATATATTCTAGACCTTTTCCCTGTCTCCTCTCTGCTTGCATGCCCTTTCTTTTTTTCTCTCTCTCCCTTACCCCATCCTTCCCCATGGCAACTCCTGAGCCCAGTGAACTAGCCTGCCTGAGAGCAGCTTCCCAATAAACCTCCCTTTGATAGAATCTAATCTAGTGTGAATTGGCTCATTTCACCAACATCAGAGAAATAACCTATCAAAAAAAGGTCACAGGCTTGAGGCCAGACTGGACTACACTGCAAGAATCTGTCTGTAAGCATATACAGCCTTCAAGGACATGTTCCCAAGGACTGGCTCCCAGCAACTAGACCCATTCATTCCCCTGGAGTTTCCACCATCAGGTTATATGAATCCATTGATGAGGTCAGTGCCAATCATTTCTCCAAAACTCTATGTCTAAGCATAAATCACTGGAGACCAAGACACATCACATGAACTTCTGAGGAACATTTTAGATCCAAAGTTCTCTTTCCCTCCCTCTCCCTCCTCCTCAATATGTAGACCTAGCTGGACTTCAATGAACAGAGATCTGCCTCCCAAATACTGAATGCTGGGGTTTAAAGCCTTCACTACTGTCCCCCTTTATTTTATTTTATTTTGCTTTTAATCTTTAAGATTTGTTGCACAGTTGTTGGGGAGGTAGCACAAATGTTAGCAACAAATTCAATGGAAAAGTTCTTGTCACTATAGTCATTCACAAGGAAAGGTCTTAGCCCTCTGAAGTGTTGGAGTCTCCCACTTCTGAGCCAATTACTAAGCAAATGAAAAGACTTTTCTATTCTGAGTGGACAGCCTATCTGTTTTCACGTTGTATTGTGGTCTTACTGTCCACTCTCTGGTACTCTAGTGTCCACAGACACCTGGGAGGCAAAGAGGAGACATCAAGCAGCTTTCTGCCTGCCGCACACACAGGCTTCTAGAGGCCTCTCTACTGCAGCAGCCATGAAAGGCAGGAAAAACTGTTCCACCGGAGGATGCAACTGGGGCTCATGGAGACTTGCAAAGCTAGGCCAAAATTAAACCCTTCAACGCAGAGCCCTGCTCCCACCTCCCTTCCAGAAGCCTTTGAGGCTATAGAACAGCCCTGGTAGAGAGCATTCTGTGAGCCTGGGGTCAGCAGGGAGGAGACCAAGAGGCTGGGATAGGGAAGATGTGTTTGAAAGCACCAAGGTTTCACAAGGACAGGAGTGGACCTTCCAAACACGGGAAAAGGCTTTCGCTTCCTCTCCCTGCAGTATCAATGATATCTACAATCAATTTCGAATACAGGCACCTCCTTCATTTTTTTTTAAATCAATTCAAAAGTTTATTAGACATAGAAAAAAAACTGATATCTCACAGTCAATACTTAAGTTCATAGTAATAATACATTTGAACAGAGAATCACTGTATTTTTGGCCTAAGATGTGTTGCTGAATACGTGAATGAGTGTACTTGCCCCAAGTGCTCAACATAAATAGAGAAGTGATTGACAGAAAACTCACCACCAGTACCAGCACCAGCCAGCTTTTAGACTCTGGGGCATCTTTTGTGTAGCATCGCCACAGCCACTCAGTTCAGTGCCAGCAGAGGTGGTTCAGTTTGTGCTCGGGTGCCACAGCTGACATTTTCCCTGCATGACCACAGATCTCCCTTGTGCATGCTCTGCTGCTTGGCTGGGGAAAGGCCACGAGGAACGCACACTGATGCTAACGGGCAGGACAGCTGCATGCTTATATTTGAGCCATCTCTCTACTACCCCCCATCTATACCTTCTTATGGTTACAGCTCTAATAACTGCACATTGTATACGTGGAGAAAGATAGCATGTGTGAATGAATATGAGGAAGACGAGGCACGCATTGAATGCAGACTAGGAGGGCGCCCGCCCGCCCAGCACTTGGTTTTCATCCCCTTGACCGACCTGTGTTTAGTGAGAAAATGAAAGGATGTGTAGTGCAGAGATGACAAAAAAAAAAAAACATCTTCCTGTATTGATTTGTTCTGAGAAATAAACGGACCTGATGACTGAGAGGTTGGATGCCTGACAGGGGAGCCCTATCTGCAAGCAAAGCCTTGGATGCAGGAACTTGCAGTTGGAAATAGCTGCAGCTTGCTGTTGGAATTCACAAAGCAGCGTGTACCCAGGCAGGTTGGGAGGGAGGGTGTCTGTTGGCACAGGTACAATTACAAACTGACTTTTAAATAAGGTGGGGGTGATGGCGTGGGCCCTAGCCATAGACAGCAGGTGACAGACAATGTAGGGCCCAGGATAGTGTGGGAGGAAGCCAAAGATAGCTCTGCATTGCTTCCTGAGAGCAGAAAGTCTCCTGCTAGAAGGTGCAGGCTGCAGCCAGCTGCTAGTTGGACTTGGTCCTGCAGATGTCCCCCTCCCCCCTCCACAACACACACTGGGTGGGGGGGATCCCAGCAGGGGGTATCATCCCTCCTTTTAACTGAGATGTTTCCGAGTCCTATGCAAGGTTTCTACATACAAACTTTTCTGAAAATAAATCAACCCCTAGTCAAATCAACACATTCTGACCATTTATCAGACAGTTGGCACCTGCCTCCCAGTCTCTAACCAATTGCTATCTAATGTTTGGTATCTTTAAAGGCCACCTGTAGGTCACGTGACCTCCAGATTCCCGTACACTCATCTTTGCTGCCCTTTTCTGTTTTCTTTCTTCCTTTTTAGATTTATTTATTTTATGTGTACCTACATGTAAGTCTGTGTACCCCACGCATGTCTGGTACCCATGGAGGTCAGAAGAGGACATCAGATCTCCTGGAACTGGAGTTGAGAATGGCTATGAGCCATTGTGTGAGTGCTAGGAACCAAACCCAGGTTTCCTACAAGAACAAGTACTCTTACACACTGAGTCACCTCTCCAGACCCCTCCCCTGTTGTCTATGATCTTCTCTCTGTGGTGACCATGGGCCTTCTCATATTCTGGGTCAACGGTTGACTACTGAATGGCCACCCCATCACCAGTGTTATATCCCCTTCTCGGCCTACCACCCATTTGTCATATAGTCTTTCTGGGTAATGGAGGCCTACACTACTTTAGTGAAAGCCTACATACAGACTTCCAATATAAACCTGGTCAGTCGGGCTGGAGAGAAGACTCGATGGTTAAGAGCATTTGGGGCTCTTCCAGAGAACAGGAATTCAGTTGCCAGCACCCACATCTGTCTGCTCATATCCCACAGAGATGGCATGTGCACACACACACACACACACACACACACACCACATACACACCATATTAATTAACTGTTATATACTTACTTTAAATTAGCCAGTGTGAGTGGGACACAGTGGAGCATACCTTTAATCCCAGCACTTGGGAGGTAGAGGGCAGTGGATCTTGGTGAGTTAAAGTCAACCTGATCTACTTAGCTTACTATATAAGCTGCTATAAGTTACTATATAAACTTACTATGTAAGATACTATAAGACCCTACCTCAAACAAACAAAAACAAGAAACAAGTAAGAATAAATAAATAAAAATTGGCCAATTCAAATCTGATAGTAGAAGCCAGAGGAGGTGGTGAATGCCTTTAATCTCAGCACCAGGAAGGCAAGATAGATCTCTATGAGTAGGAGTTCAAGGCCAGCCTGATCTACAAAGAGAGTTCTAGGATAGCTAGGGCTATAATACAGAGAAAACCTTGCCTTGAAAAACCAATACATACATACATGCATGCATGCATACATATAATTTTTACAATCTAGTATTAGAAATCCTAGTCTAGATGCTGCTTTTTTTTTTTTTTTTTTTTTCGAGACAGGGTTTCTCTGTATAGCCCTGGCTGTCCTGGAACTCACTTTGTAGACCAGGCTGGCCTCGAACTTGGAAGTCCTCCTGCCTCTGCCTCCCGAGTGCTGGGATTAAAGGCGTGTGCCACCACGCCCAGCTTCCATGCTGCATTTGAGATATAAAAAAATTAGGCCCTGTGTTAGTCAGGTTTTCCTGGAGGCAATAAAGTAGATGAGAACATTAAATCTTTGTTGTTGTTCTGAGACATGGTCTCACTTTCTAGTCCAGGTTGGCCTAAAGTCAAACCATTCTTAGCCTCCAAAGGGCTGGAATTACAGGAATAAGTCACCAGTGGCATGTTATAATGTTTTCCCTTTTGGCAAGACCTCAGCCAGGCTAGGCAGGGACACTACCAAAAAATCTTATCTCCAAACCCTGAGCCTTCAATTCCTCAGGCTGCGGGTGTTCCAGCTGGCTTGCTGGAGGCCTTCCTTGTTTTGATAGCAAGCACTAAAAAGAGGCATGGTCAGGGAGGCAGAGTAAAGTTAAAAGTTGCAGTATACTTCTGTAACAATGTTTGTTTATTGTACTCTAGATTAGCCTCTAACACATGATCTCTACCACAGCCACCTTAGCTTCGTGAATGCTAGAATGACAGGTGGATACTACTGTAGTACCAGGAAGCCTTCATGAACCCCAAAAGGCCACTCAGGAACTGGTCCAATGCAATCAATCACACAAGGGTCTTTATTCACAAGCTTGAGCTTGGGCTCAACTGGCCACCAACCCAGAGATGGTTTTGGTGAAGAAAAAGCCCCAAACTCATCGGAACAAGGTTTTATAGGAAATGACAAGGGATGTGTGAGCGTTATTAGCCTGGTAAGCATCTAATTGGGGGGTTACTGTGGCCTTTAACGTAATTGGCTGGTGCTGGGAGCCAAACCATAAATTTAACTTCTGCTTTCCTGATTGGTGGTTGTTAGGCAGGGGCAGGCTTGTAACCTGGAGGTACAGATTTGTTGGGGGAATAACCTGGAGACTGGTGCCAGACACTGGATTTGTTGCAGGGGGGTGGGGTGGGGAGGTGGGGTGTAACCTGGAGACACAGGTCATGTTAGAGGGTAGCCTGGAAACTTGTGCTAGGTTCCGGCCTGTTAGTTGACTTGAGTTCAAACTTAGATCAGGTTCTCTAAGATGGGAGTCTGAACCCCCCAAATTTGATCCCTCAGTACCACATGTGGCTTATTATTTATTTATTTATTTATTTATTTATTTATTTATTTTGGTTTTTCAAGACAGGGTTTCTCTGTGTAGCCCTGGCTGTCCTGGAACTCACTCTGTAGACCAGGCTGGCCTCGAACTCAGAAATCTACCCGCCTCTGCCTCCCAAGTGCTGGGATTAAAGGCATGCGCCACCATGCCTGGCTCTGTTTTTGTTTTTTTGAGACAAGATCTAAAAAGTGTGTAACTCCAGCTGACCTCAAACTCCTTATGGAGACTTGGCTGATCTCAAACTTTCACCATCAGCCTCCCTCCAGTGTTAGGATTGAAGGTGAGGACCAACCACACCCTGAAAGCTGTATTTTTGTTTGGTCCCTACCCCCCTCCGTGTGTGTGTGTGTGTGTGTGTGTGTGTGTGTGTGTGTGTGTGTGTGCATGTGCTTTTGAGCTTTTGAAACAGGATCTCTCTCATGCAGCCCAAGCCAGCTGAACTGGCCTTGAACTCCTGATCCTTTTGCTTTCACATTCCAAATGGTGAGACTGTGTCCAGGGATGGATGTTGAACTGGGTACCAATGACTAATAAGTTTAAGAGGTAGAACTATGACCTGGCTGGGGGAGGGGTGGGACTGAAGTATAAGGAGAATGTTCTAGGAAAGCACCTTAGGCAGATGGCTGCCCCACCCACCACAGCCAATTTGGAAGAGGCAATCCTCTTGACTGATTTTGGATCCAAAAGCTGTCTTTGAGGTAGTTTGAAGTGGGACCAGAGTTCAAGTGCAAGACAGCAGGTGAGTTCAGATGCATCCCTGTAATCCCAGCACTGGGTAGGATCAGGAGACCAGAGCCACTTTCTTTTTTTTTTTTTTTCCCTTGTTCCGGTCAACCCTGCTCGCTCTGCTCGATCCCGCTTGCTCCGGCCAGCCCCTCTTGCTCCTGGCCGCCCCCGTACGGCCCCCGCTTGTTCCAGCCAGCCCAGCTCGCTCCGATCGGCTCCGCTTGCTCCGGTTTGGCCCCCGCTCGTTCCGGCCATCCCCGTTCGGCCCCACTCGCTCCGGCCCTGCTAGCTCCGGCGTCCCCGCTTGCTCTGGCCGTCCCCGTCGGCTCCGCTCGCTCCGGACAGCCTGGCTTGCTCCGGTTGGTCTCTCCGGTCCAAGGATTCATTTCTTATTATTCTTCATAAGTACGCTGTAGCTGACTTCAGACGCACTAGAGGAGGGCGTCAGATCTTGTTACGGGTGGTTGTAAGCCACCATGTGGTTGCTGGGATTTGAACTCATCACCTTTGGAAGAGCAGTCGGGTGCTCTAACCCGCTGAGCCATCTCACCAGCCCCAGAGCCACTTTCAAATACATAACAAGTTCAAGGCTAACCTTTGTTACCAGAGACTTTATACCCACAACATTAAATAAGTAAATAGCATTTGTAACAGATAAAGCACAGCCAACTAAGTGGCTTTTTGTCATATAGCCAAAGTGAGGAGCCAAGATGATTTTCAGGAAGGGTGACATCACAGATACAGCAGCCTGCTATGTAGTCAGCTCCAGATAACAAGGCCCGGATGTTGTAAGCAGCCCTTAAGAGAGCTGACTTTAAGGTGAGCTTTTCTGTGATCTGCCTAGGAGATCAAGACAGTGGCTACCAGGTCTATTCTCTCCTCTTTCACCCCATCTGTTTTATAATAGGCTCCTGATCACCCATGTCTCTCAAATCTGTCTGATGTCATCATCAGGGATGCCATTGTCAGCTGGAAGGTCTTGGGAGCTGAGCCTGGACCACTGTCTCTGGGTTTCAAGACTCAGAACAAGCAGAGGTCAGAAGGAGCCACTTTTCCTGTTGTACATGTGGGAAAACAGAAGGTTGGGAAGAAAGGAGTCATTAAAAGCACCATAGCAAAAAAAATAAAAATAAAAATAAAGGGCTGGAGAGATGGCTCGGTGCTTAAGAGCACTGACTGCAGTTCCGAAGGTCCTGAGTTCAAATCCCAGCAACCACATGGTGGCTCACAACCATCCGTAATGAGATCTGACGCCCTCCCCTGGTGCATCTGAAGACAACTACAGTGTACTTACATGTAGTAATAAATAAGTCTTTAAAAATAAATAAATAAATAAATAAAATTTAAAAAATAAAAATAAAAATAAAAAGCACTATAGCAACCAGGTGACAGAGATGGGCTGGGATGCGCCAGGCCTGTCTCCCATCCTCACCAACCAGGTGACAGAGATGGGCTGGGATGCGCCAGGCCTGTCTCCCATCCTCACCAACCAGGTGACAGAGATGGGCTGGGATGCGCCAGGCCTGTCCCCCATACTCACCTCCCTGGCTGAGCCAAACCAGACTCTAATCTTCTGGACTGGGCTGGCATATAATACACAGAGGAGATAAATGCCAAACTCTGTGGGGGCGGGAGGCGGGGGTGTAGGTGTGTGAAAGGATTGTGTAAAACTAACTCTTAGGGTTGAGCTGATGGCTCAGCTGGTAAAGTGCCTACTATACAAGCCAGAGGATCTCAGAATACACATTAAACAAAGCAGGGGGTGGGGTGCCTACTTGTGATCCCAGCACTAGGGAAGTAGACACAACAGCACTGGGGGGTTGCTGAACAACCAGCCTAACTTAATCGGCAAGAACCAGGCCAAAACATCTAGGTGGTCTAGCTAGAAGGCTCAGTCAGTAAAAACCACTTGCCATACAAACTTGGATGTCTGAGTTTGGATCCCCAGAGCCTATATAAAAGCATCTGTGAGCACAGTGGCCTCCAACAGGAGATGAAAGGCAGAGACAGAAAAATCAGTGGGATTCTCAGCCCAAGTAGCAGGGAATATACAGCAGCAAAGAGTCTGTCTCAAACAAGGTGGAAAAGTGAGGAGTGATGTTAGGATGCCCTCTGACTCCACGTGTGCTCGGTGAGTGTGTGTACCCGTGTGTATTCACACACAGAACATGTGCAAAACACACATAACATGTATCAAACAGACACACACATACACGCGCACACACACACTTACACACTTTGAAGTAGAAGGCACTGGAGAAAACAATACTAGAGGTCGACCTCTGGCCGCCACATATAGCACACACAGAGTATGAGCATTCTAACATACACACCCACCCACCCACATGAATACCCACACACACAATGAATAAATTCCAATGCATACCAATGCCTACAATTTATTTTTATTCTCTCTCTCTCTCTCTCTCTCTCTCTCTCTCTCTGTGTGTGTGTGTGTGTGTGTGTATACATGCATATGCATGCATGGATTTGGAAGCAAGTGCTTTTACCCACTGAACCATCTCCTTGGTCCTAATGCCCACAGTTTAAGTGGAAGTGATCAGGACATGCTATTCCTAAGTGAGTCAAGTTAGCCCAGCAAAAGTTTTAAGCAGAAGGCCATTGAGAGTCAACAGCCACAGAGGCTTTCTTTATTAGGAGCAGCGTGAAGTTTCAGTGTGACTATGGCTTTCTTCCAAGAAGGCTGAGGGTGCTCTTATCACCAAAGAGGGAAGGAGTGGGATGAGTCGGCATGAGCTCAGTCCCCCTCATTTCTTATCATTTCTGGCTTTTTCCATGTGTTTGAGGGATCCAGCTTACCCAAGAGGCAGCCTCCCCAATCCTCCAATATATATTTAAATTTGGTTTTGTTTTACATTTGGTTTTGTGGAACTGGAGAGATGGCTTAGTGGTTAAGAGCACTGGCTACTCTTGTAGAGGACCCAATTTCTATTCCCAGCACCCATGTGGTGACTTACAACTACCTACAACAACATTACCAGGAGATCCAATACTCTCTTCCAGTCTCTGTGGGCACCAGGCACACACGTAATACACAGACATACAGGCAAAACATATACACACATAACATACAGGCAAAACACATAAACACATAACATACACACATAACATAATTTAATTTTCCTTTTGTTTTGTTGGGCTCTGAACTTAGGGTCTTGTGCATGCTAGGCAATCAATCATTTTATCACTGTATTCTCAGACCCCCAAATGTTTATATATTTATTTAAAGATAAAGTTTCTCTGTGTGGCTCTGGCTGTCCCGGAACTTGCTCTGTAGACCAGGCTGGCCTTAAACATAATGAGATCTGCCTCCCTTTGCTGGGATCAAAGACATGTGCCATCAACTCCTGGCCTGACATATGTTTTTCTAAAGTACACATGTATGTTTTTTTTTATTTTGTATTTTGTCACCATGTGACCTAGATTAGTCTGAAACTTGCTGTGTAGACTAGGTTGGCCTAGAATTCACAGAGATCTACCTTCCTCTGTTTTACTTCCTCTCCCGAGTGCTGGGGTTAAAAGTATGTGCCACCGAGTGGTGGTGGCGCACGCCTTTAATCCCAGCACTCAGGAGGCAGAGGCAGGCAGATTTCTGAATTCGAGGCCAGCCTGGTCTACAGAGTGAGTTCCAGGACAGCCAGGGCTACACAGAAAAACCCTGTCTCGAAAAAAAAACAAAAAAACCAAACCAAAACAAAAAAGTATGTGCCAAGAGAAATCATGTCTAGAAAAAAAAAAAAATCAAAACAAAGCTGGGCGTGGTGGCGTACTCCTTTAATCCCAGCACTCGGAAGACAGAGGCAGGCGGATTTCTGAGTTTGAGGCCAGCCTGGTCTACAGAGTGAGTTCCAGGACAGCCAGAGCTACACAGAGAAACCCTGTCTCGAAAAATCAAAAAAAAAAAAAAAAAATCAAAACAAAACAAAAAGTGTGTCATGACACCTGGCTGCATG
>CACVCL010031153.1:0-35696 GCA_902729485.2 Mus minutoides
GATTCATAAAACTGACTTAGCTTTTTCTCCATGTCAATAAAACACAGTCCAATCATTTATATTAAGGGGAAAAAAAGACACTCTGTAAGACTGTTGAAAGAATCAAATTGTCTGATTGGGTATTAACCATTTAGAGGTAAGAAAAAAAGATGTTAATTCTTATACAATTTTGTTGTATACAGTTTAAAACAACCACTCCTCAAACGTTAAAGTGTAAGCAAAAGAGATGAGATTTAAATATGTTAAAATATGTGATTAAGGAATGGATTCAGAAGAATCCAGGATAATAGATTATCAGAGAAAAATAGTCTAGATGTTGTATTTCCTTAAATAATGTAATGCAGTAAAAATTTTTGCAAAATCAAGATGTTAAAAAAATAAAGGGGAAAAAATAATACTGTGAAGCTTAATCCCTGACAGCCATGGAAAAAGGCAGTGTTGTGAAGTCTCAAGGAGAACGAGCCTTAGAGCCCAGTGCAGGACTCCTTAACAGATTACATAACACCAGGTAAGACAAGTAATGTCTATGGGCCTCAGTCTTAGACCTGCTTCTTTTTTAAAATAATACTTTTGGCTGATGAGTAAGATTGTTGAACATTTTTTTAAATGTGATATAACTACTTATATTTTTCCTTCTGAGAATTCTGCATTCAGTTCAATAGTGTATTTTTAATAGATATTTTTCTTCTTGGTATTCTGTTTATATATATATATATATATATATATATATATATATATATATATATATATATATATATATATAATCTCTGTCTCTGTCTCTGTCTGTCTCTGTCTCTGTCTCTCTGAGTATGTGTGTGAGCGCACACTCTGTCAACAGTCTATCTGGTGGAGATTATTTTCTCTTCTGTGGGCAATCTCTTCTCAATGATGTGCCCTTTGCTGTAGAGTACCTTTTAGATATATGAACTTATAGTTGATGGTCTCAATTTCTGAACTATCAGAATCCTGCTCAGAAAGTTTTGCCAGAAACTATCAATTGAATAACCCCCCTGCCTTTTCCTCTAGTAGGGGTATACCCAGTCTTAGGTCAATAGCTTTGATCCAGACTTTTGTATTTAGATTTGTGAATTTTTCATTTCCTTCTTCATTTCAGCTTCTGTTTCTTCTTATTTTATTTATTATATTGTTTATTTACAATCTAGTCATTTTATCCTCTCCTGTTCCCTCCCACTGTTCCTCATCCCATTCCTCTGCCCCCTCTCTCTAAGAGGATGCTTTGTGACCCCCCAAGCTTCCCCCTTCCATAGGGCCCAAAGTCTCTGGAGAACTAGGCACATCTCCTCCTACAGGCCAGACCAGGCAGTCCTCTGCTATATATGTGTCTGGGCCTCGGGCCAGCTCATGTATGCTGTCTGGTTCATGGCTCAGTCTCTGGGAGATCCCAGAGGTACTGGTTGAGACTGCTAGTCTTCATATGGGTCACCCTACTCTCTGCTTCTTCCAACCTCACCCTAATTTAACCATAGTGGGTCCCCGACTTGAATCCATTGGTTGGGTGTAAGTATCTGTGGCAGTCTCAATCAGCTACTGGTAGGGCCTCTCAGAGCACAGCCAAGTCAGGCTCCTGTCTTTAAGCACATCATAGCATCAGTAATAGTGTCAGGCCTTGGTGCTTCCCATTGAGATGGCCTTTCTCTCAGCCTCTCCTTCATTATTGTGCCTACAGTTCTTTCAGACAGGAACAACTCTGGGTCAGAATTTTTTCCTGTAGGTTGGTAAAACCATCCTTCCTCTTGAGACCCTGTTTATCTACTGGAGGTGGACTCTGAATTTCCTCTTCTGACTGCTGGGCATTTCATGTAAGGTCACTGCCATTGGGTCCTGAGAGTCTTTTAACTCTCTTTGGACTCTGGTACTTTCCAGAGGGTCTCCCCTTGTGTTTTCTTTTGAATTTGTATCTCTGTAGTGAATTTAATTTTCAGATAATGACATGTCTGCCATTTCATTTAGTACCTTTGAGTTTTCACTCAGGAATTTATTCCAATACTTTTATAATTCATTGAATTGTGTCCTTATGTCTTCTTTAGAATCTTCATCATATTTGATGAGCCTTTTATTTGTTCATTGAAATTCTCCCAGAATTCTTCTAGATGATTCTCATTGGATTACACTTTGGCAGAACTGGTGACTTTTGAAGGGGAAGGAATATTGTTTTGACCTTTCAAACTTTTTGTTTTTTGATAATATAATTTGGTCATGTCAACTTCTTTCCACTCTTATATTTGACAGGGGAGTCACCCCTGCTTCTGTTGAGTATGATTTGGTTCTCTGTCTGTTGTTTCACACACTTGGTTGATTTCAGATAAGAAGATATGATTTTAGATGTGAAGGGCTGATGTGTCAATCCTCAGGTGCTGATTTTATGTTGGAATGATCAGGATGATTCAAGTTCAATGACCAAGAAAATGTAGAAGTGAGATATTTAGCTGAGTTCAGGTAAGGTGCATTACTAGAATATAGTTCTGCTCCTCTATATATAGCCATGCAGTTGGTCCAGCACCATTTGCTGAAGATGCCTTGCTTTAGTTTATATTTTATTTTGCATTATTGTCAAAGTGTTGGTTTCTGTAAAACCATGTATTCATGGATTCTTAATTCTATTAATTTACTCAGAATATTTTTCATATGCAAGTAGCATACTGCTTTTATTACTATGACTCTTGAATTATGACAACTCTATTTTTATCCTGGAGTGTTTTAGCCATCTTAAACCCTCTACGGTTGCCTAAGAAATGTGATTATTTTTACATTTCTGTGACTAATTTTTAAATGTTGATATTTATTGCATTAAATCCCCAGTCTACTTCAGGTGAGCTGACCATTTTCACAATGTACATTTTACCAGTCTCTGGTGGTTTGAATGAGTATGGTCCCATAAATTCATATATTTGTATGCTTGATTCACTGTTAGTAGCCCTATTTGGGAAATAATAGAAGATGTGACCTTTCAGAGGAGGTGTATCACTAGGGCAGTCTTTGAGAACTCAAAGGCCCATCCCACTTTTAGTGCCTCTCTCTGACTCCAACTTTATAATCAGGCATAAGCTCTGAGCTAGTATTCTAGGGCCATGCCTGCTGGTCTGTTGCCCTACACATTGTCAAGATGGTTATGGATTCACCTGTGGAAACTGTAAGCAAGCTTATTATTAATTTGTCTTTTATAAGTTGTCGTATCCCTTTACAATGGTAAAATGTAACTAAAATTCCAAAGGTTGCTTATTAATAGATGTACCAATAAAATGACTCCTAATAATATTCTGCTATACTCAGAGATCAATGTCTCGCTCATCCACCACCAGAGAAGCTTCCTCCTGCCATAAAATATCCCCAGTGACAAGTGTTACATATGTAAATGTAGTAAAAGATTATGCAATCAATATGCATATAAAGCCATCACATTCTATGATCTGTGTATCTATGTCCTTACTTATTTGATATTTTTATATGCCATTTAGAAATGATATGCAAAATTAGACAGCATGATAGTCTTAACTCATAAGCAACTATTTTCTATAACTTCCTGAATTAACAAACTGATATTTATTTTACCCCGCTAATAAATTTAAAGTGATCCAGCCTCCTTTTTTGTGAATGTAATATTTTCTAAACATGCCAAAGCAGGTACATGATTGATGTCAGTCTTATCAAGTTTCTAATCACAGTCAGGATAGATTTGGCTCAGAAAAAAAAAAAAAAAAAAAAAAAATTACAAACCTGAAATAGAACATACTAGGCCTTAGAAAAAGCAAGTAGGAAAGCAGTACTAGGGGCAGCAAGCTCTGCCTATACTTAATAATCTGGCACGTGACCTGTAGGCAAGGTGCCAAATGCAACCAAGAATAAAGCAATCTTTTCTCAACTACAATATTGAATTGACCTTATTCTATTTGATTTAATTGAAAGTTTAGCACAATAAGCGATTTTACCTTCTTGAATGTTGTTGTTTCAACAGATAAATAAGCCAAATTTCTAATCTACCAGGGGAAATTTTAAAATAGCTTTAAAATATTAGAAAAAAGTAATAATCCATAAACTATTATACTCTTAATTTTCTGAATGGTTATTTTGTGAAGCACCAAAAAGAAATGTGCTTTTTAAAGATTTTTTTAAAAATTAGTTTTTGAGTTAACAATATTATACATAAATACTGTATTTATATAGATTTCAGCTACTCCTTTCTCCCTATAACTCGCCAAATAATTTCTAATCTCTCTCAAATTATTGATATATTACTCACACACAAACATAGATAGATAGATAGATAGATAGATAGATAGATAGATAGATAGATAGATATTCAATTTTGTGTTACTCTTAGTTCTGTGTATTTAGGGATAACCATCTAGAATTGGACAATTTATCAAACTTGTCCTTACATAAATGTTATTCTCCTTCTCTTACCAGATGTTAATTATTTTGTAGCTATTCATTTAGAAGTCCCTGACTTCAGGGAAGCTAGAAGCTCCCAGGATCCAACAGGAATGACTTTAACCAAAATATCCAACAAAGGGGAGATTGAACCTGTAGATACCACCTGTAGTAGGTAGATACTGCCACCAGTTGAAGGATAGGGCCACCACCCCTCTCAAGTTTTTAACCCAGAAATCTTCCTATACAAAGGAAAGAGTGCTAAAGCATGGAGCAGAGAATGAAGTACAGGCCATCCATAGACCACTCCACTTAGGGATCTATCTCATCTATTGAAACCAAACTCTGACATTATTCCTGATGCCAAGAAGTGTTTCCTGACAGGAGCCTGGTATGGCTGTTCTCTGAGATGTTCTACAGGACCTGACAAATACAGATGAAGATATTCAGAACCCAGGGACCCCAGTGGAAGAGCAAGGGAAATGACTTAAGGAGCTGAAGGGGTTTGCAACCTCATAGGAAGAAAACTATCAACTAACTGGACTTCCAGAAATCCTAAGGACTAAAGCACCAATCACTATATGTAGCAAAGGATGGCCTTAACTGGCATCAATTGGAGGGGAGGCCCTTGATCCTGTGGAGGCTTGATGACCCAAAGTAGGAGGATCCTAGAGCAGTGTCTTAGTCAGGGTTTCAATTCTTGCACCAAATGCCATGACCAAGAAGCAAATTGAGGAAGTAAGCATGTATTCAGCTTTATACTTCCTCACTGGTGTTCATCACCAAAGAAAGTCAAGACTGGAACTCAAGCAGGCCAGGAAGCAGGAGCTGATGCAGAGGCTATGGAGGGATGTTCTTTACTGGCTTGCTTCCCTGGCTTGCTCAGCCTGCGTTCTTATAGAACCCAAGACTGCCAGCCCAGAGATAGTACCACCCAAAATGGGTCCTCTCACCTTGATCACTAATTGATAAAATGCCTTACAGCTGTAACTCATGGAAGCAGTTCCTCAAGAGAGGCTCTTTTCTGTGTGATAACTGTAGCTTGAGTCAAGTTGATACACAAAACCAGCTGGTACCTTTGACCTCTTGTCAACTTGACACACGAACACATCACTATTAAGCCTCAACCCTTACTTCCATTTTCATCTGCAAGATCTAAATGATTTTAAAAGTCTCATAGTCTTTGCAAGTTCTTACTTATTAAAATTTCAATACTTTTAAAATATCCAATCTCTTTTAAAATTTAAAGTATTTGTAACAATTCAAAGTCTCTTAAATGTGGGCTCCACTAAAATACTTTCTTCCTTCAGGAGGAAAAAAATTTCAGAGCAGTCACAATCAAAATCAAAATCAAACTGTAACCATCTAATGTCTAGAATTCACTCATGATCTTCTGGGCTCCTCCAAGGGCTTGGGTCACTTCTCCAGCTCTGCCCTTTGTAGCACACACTTTGTTTTCTAGACTCCAACTGCCTGTACTCCACTGCTATTGCTGTTCTTGGTGGTCATCTCATGGTACTAGCATCTCCAAAACACTGCTGTCTTCCACTGCAATGAGGCTTCACCAACAGCCTCTCATAGGCTTTCTTCATGTTGCCAAGCCTCCACTCCTGTGCATGACCCCTTCAGTCCTGGACCATCAATTGCAACTGAGGCTGCACCTTCACTAATGGCCTTCCATGGCCTCACAGTGCCAAGCCTCAGCTCCTCTTCATGACCACTTCATGTCTTCAAAACCAGTACAACCTGTGACACTCTTATACATTACCAAGTCTAGTCAAAGTGTGAAATACAACCATGGCTATCTCTGGAACACAGTTTCTTTGTGTTCTCAAAAAAACACTTCCCAGAAGGTTTCACTTCACTGATGCTCATTACTTCTTAATTACCACTAATTTCTTAGTTCCGGATAACCATCATCAATAGTCCCAGTAATGAAAAGGTTTCACTTTAGTAGTTCTTGTATCTTGTTAATCACAGCTGATTCTTCAGCCCCAGCAAACCAAAACCACAGAATCTTCACAATCAAAGCAGCAATGGCCCTGATAGGAGTCTTTAATCTTCCATCTGAAATTTTCCAAAGTAGGCCTCCATAGTTTGCACTGTTCTCAACATTATCTTATAAGCTACTACAACACACACCTCAGAGCTCTTATATATCCTATGGCTCTTCTAGCCCAGAGTTCCAAAGTCCTTCCACAGTCCTCACCAAAACATGGTCAGGTTACCACAGGAATATCCTACTCTGCTGGTACCAATTTGTCTTAGTCATGATTTTTATTCCTGTACAAAACATCATGAACAAGAAGCAAGTTGGAGAATAACACGTTTATTCAACTTACACTTTCTCAATGATGTTCATCACCAAAGGAAGTCAGGTTTGGAACTCAAGCAGGTCAGGAAGCAGGAGCTGATGCAGAAGCCATGGAGGAATATTACTAACAGGCTTGCTTCCCCTGGCTTGCTCAGCTTGCTCTCTTATAAAATACCAGCCCAGGGATGACACCACCCACAATGTGCCCCCCCCCCCTCATTAATTAAGAGAATGCCTTACAGCTGAATCTCATGGAGGCATTTCCTCAACTGAGGCTACTTTCTTTGTGATAATCCCAGCTTATGTCAAGTTAGCACACAAAACCTGCCAGTACAAGCAGTGAAGAGGGAGGGGGTAGATGGAGGGGCACCCTCCTAGAGGCAAAGGGGAAGGTGAGGGTGTGAGGTGGGGGGTTGTCGAAGGAAACCAGGAAGGGTGATATCATTTGAAATGTAAGTGAAAAAATGATTAATAGGAGAAGTGGTTTCTTAAACTAGTTCCCCCATTGAAGTTGGCATGTCAACTTGTGTTGTATCACATTTTGTTCACATAACCACACGGTTGAGATTTCATGAGTGTATCTTTTCTGTTTTTTAGAGAATACACTGTACCGTAGTAGAGATCCTTTCCCTCAAGCTCGAACACTCCATCCACTTCTCTTCTTTCTTTCTAACCTAAGGTACAGGGGTTGCATTATAAATTTCTTTCAAAATCTTAGGTTACAGAAGAGAGCTCTATCTCAATAAGAAAAATCACACACACACACACACACACACACATATATATATATATATATATATATATATATATATATATAACACCAAGTATTTGGTCAGAGGTAGTTTTCTGGGACAGTTATCATTTTCTTTTTATTCTACATTTCTTTCTTTGTTTTGCTTCTGTTTTTTTTTTTTTTTTTTTTTTTTTTTTTTTTTTTTTTTTTGTCCATGAGTTATTTTTCTTCCACACTTTTTGTCCTAAACACCAGCCTTGGCAGTTAGTACCTTCTCCCATTGGTTGGATCACAATCCAGTTTTGCTGAATAAATGAAAGCATATCAGTTAATTGAGTTCATGTGTAAAGCTTTTATAATATCCTGTTGTTTATCAATCAAACTTCATACTTGACAATTTCAACTTGATCATTGGCAGAATAGGTTTTCACTATCCAGAAGGCACACAAAGTTACATTGTAAAATAAGATTATCATCATTCAAAGTATGTATAGAGAACAGCTTAGAGGTAATAATGATTCCTGAGTGTATCTCACTATGGAGCATATAACTATCCCTGAGAAAAAGAGGGTGTCTTCTTACACTATATACAACTTTACTTCTTATTAACTCCCTTAATTTTCCCCCGTCTCTGATTCTGGTTTGTTTTGTTTTGCTTGAAGCTCACATTGATCTTTGGATACTTACAAAGGTTAATTCTTAAAACTTTTACTCCCTGAATATCAGCTCAACTTTAAAAAGGTTTAAGATTATTTGCTTCCTTAATATGATAAATTGTTCCTCTTTTAAAGTTTGAAGAACAGTCTAAAACAGTTAAAGTGCTTTAATAAGTTGTTTACAAAAATACAGAAGCATTTTAAGAAATTCTATCTCTCCATCAATTATTTCTCTTCTCCTATAGAATTTGTCAAGAATGGACCAAGCGCTGCTCTCCTTTCCAGAAAAAAAAAAAAAAAAAAAAAGCAAAATCCTCAAACAGAAAGCTCCTTAACTGAGATCATTTCAAAGCACTATTCTTTATAAATCAGCTTTAGTACTTCCTTTAAAAGAAATAGAGGGTTTACATTCTTATAGATCCATATTTGTCACCTTGCACAAAGTTCAAGTCCAGGTAGATCAAGGACCTCAACAACAACAACAAAAGATACACTCAATCTAATAGAAGAGAAAGTGGGAAAGAGCCTTGAGCTCATTGCCACAGGGGAAATTTTCCTAAACTTAACTCTAATGACTCAAGATCTAAGATTAAAAATCGATAAATGGAACCTCATGAGACTGGAAAGCTTCTGTAGGCAAAGGACATAATCAATAGGACAAATCAGCAACCTACAGACTGGGAAAAAAAAATCTTCATTAGCCCCACATCCAATAGAGGGCTAATATCCAAAATATTAAATAATAAAGAACTTAAGAAGCTAACGACCAAAAAAACCAAACAACCAAAAACATAAAATGGAATATAGAACAAACAAAGAGTTCACAACAGAGGAATCTCAAACGGCAAATCAAAATGACCCTGAGATTCCTCCTTATACCGTTCAGAATGGGTAAGCTCAAAACCTCAGGCTACAGCACATGTTGGTAAGGATATGGAGAAAGAGAAACACTCCTCCATGGCTGGTGATTGCAAACTTATACAACCACTCTGGAAATCAAGCTGGAGATTCCTCAGAACACTGGAAATATATCTACATGGAGACCGAGCTATACCACTCTTGGGAATATAGCCAAAGATGCCCTACCATGCCACAGAGGCATGTGTTCTACTATGCTCACAGTGGCTTCTTTTGATAGCCACAAGCCAGAAATAACACAGATATCCTACAACAAAAGAATGGATACTGAATATATGGTTCATTTACACAGTAGACTAATACTCAGCTAATAAGGAGGACATCCTGTGTTTTGCAGGCAAATGAGTGGAACTAGATAATATTATCCTGAGTGAGGTAACTCAGACCCAAAAGGATATGCATGGTATGTACTCACTTATAAGTGGATATTAGCAAAATAATAATAATAATAATAATAATAATAATAATAATAATAAAATTACAGAATACTGAGGATACAGTCTAAAGAACTCAAGAAGGTTACCAAGAAGAAGGGCTCACGTGAGAATGCCTCAATTCCACTTAGGAGGAAGTCAAAAGCAATCAAAGGAGGGGTAAGGGAGGGACCTTAGATGAAATGCCCTATAGTGGGTAGAGGGAACTTGTAGAGCTCACCTCCAGCAAAAAGACAGGCCATCAAGTATAAGAAATTTTTGCTATCCACAGTCAAAACTCTGACCCATAATTGTTCCTGTCTGAAAGAATTGCATGGACAAAAAAGGGAGAGGAGCCTGAGGAAATGGAGGTCCAGTGGCAGGCCCAAAGTAGGATCCAGTTCAAGGAGAGGCCCCAAGGCCTGACACTATTATGGAGGCTATGGAGTGCTTACAAAAAGGAACCTATTAGGACTGCCCCTAAAGACCCAACAAGCAGCCGAAAGAATCACATGCAGATATTTATACTCAAGCAATGGACAGAAGCAGCTGACCCCTGAGGTTGAATTAGGGAAAAACTAGAAGAAATTGAGGAGGAGGGTGTCCCTGTAAAAAGACCAGCAGTCTAAATTTACCTGAACTTCCCAGATCTCAAAGATACTGAAACACAAACCAGGCAGCATACACCAGCTGATATGAGGCCCCCAACACATATACAGCAGAACACTGGGTTGGATCTAGTTTTAGTCAGAGAAGATGCACCTAACCCTCAAGATTCTGGAGGCCCTAGTGAGTGGAGAGGTCTGGTTGTGATGTGGGTTGGGAGGGAGTAGGAACATCCTAGTAGAGACCTGGAGATGGGGGGATGGGAGGGAGGTATGGGATGTGGTACAGTAAGTAAGTAGGTAGACTATTAGGAAGATAAAACCTGGAGTGCAAAATAAAGATTACTAAAATTAAAAATAAATAAATAAATAAGAAATTTGGAAACAAAAATACACTTAAGAAATAACAAAAATAAACTATGTGTAGATTTTTAACCAACAATGAATAAGCATGCAGCTCTATTCAATACCTTACATGAAGTATGTATATTTTTTCTGTAATATAATTTTTGTCTGTGAGCATATATGTGTGCATTATCAGGTGTCTTAAAACAAAATGCCAAAATACTACAGATACTCTCATAATAATGCATGTTATTTAAATACAGAATTCATGTATCAATATTATTGTGTAAACTAAAGATTTTATGAAGAATTAGAAAAAACTGCAAGGGGCCAAAGAATACTAACACAAATTTTATTTATCAGGAAAACTTGCACTTTCAACAGAGAGATCAATTCAAAAAACCACAACTAGACAAAAGCAGGGTTATAGATCCCAGTCTCACAGAGATAACTACAAACGATTCCAGAACTTAAGGTTCCTGGAGCATTGCAAAAGAGGTGGCAGAGAAATTCTTAAAGTATGAAAGTTTGATGTCAAATTATGTGTTTTAGAAAAGTTGGGCCAGGCAGTGGTGGCACATGCCTTTAATCCCAGCACTTGGGAGGCAGAGACAGGCAGATTTCTGAGTTTGAGGCCATCCTGGTCTACCGAGTGAGTTCCATGACAGCCAGGGCTATACAGAGAAACCCTGGAAACCCGGTCTCAAAAAACCAAATAATAATAATAATAATAATAATAAATAAAGTTGGAAGTTATGCCCATAACATTATTGTTAGCCTAAATATGCCAGAATGGATGAATGAAATCCCACGAGTCTCAATATACCACTTTACAAATTTACATCTATATGTTTTTATAGTTGTTTCACTGTATATGAGAAAACATGTCTGGTAGATTTAGGAGGGTAGTAAGAAGACACTATGTAACAACAGAGACAATCCTGAGCCACAAAGATCTTTGTACCAACAATAAATCTTACACTGTATTCTATTCCAGTACAGTTACTGCACAGACAAAATAGGCAGGGAAATTAGACATTAATACCGATGTTAGAAAAATTACTGAGAATGGACCATAGTGGTACACCTAGTCTTTAATCCCAGCATTTGTGAGGAAGAGGTAGGCAGGTCTCTGAGTCTGAGGCCAACATGATCTACAGAGAGAGTTAGGACAGCCAGATATCCTGGCTCAAAAAAAACAAACAAAACAAAACAAAACCAATAAACAAACCAAAATGAAAGAAAGAAAGAAAGAAAGAAAGAAAGAAAGAAAGAAAGAAAGAAAGAAAGAAAGAAAGAAAGAAAGAAAGAAAGGGTGGAGGAAGGAAGGAAGGAAGCAAGGAAGGAAGGAAGGAAGGAAGGAAGGAAGGAAGGAAGGAAGGAAGGAAGGAAGGAAGGAAGGAAGGAAGGAGGACTGATTGATTAAACAAATTTGCATACCATTGATTATTCTCCCACTTTTGATAAAATCCAATAGAGGTTGAAAGTCTATATTCATAACACATGGGAAGAGCAAACATGCTTCATTGACATTTCATTAACTTAATGTTTATCCTTGCTGTTTCATTAATTTTCAATCCAAAGTATAAAATAGCAAGTACTGTTCATGTGTATAATGATAGTTGTGTTATCAAGCATACATAAACAAAAAGTTTCTTTTTATTTTTCTCTAAGTCAAAGAAGCCTATATAAGTAGACGTTTTTTTTTGTTTGTTTGTTTGTTTTTAACATACACTGAATATATGTGAGAGAAAGCATCCGAGAACATAAAATCACCATGCAGATATTTCAAAGATAAAGTGCACCTCCACTTTAGACCAAAACAAAACAACACTTTCAACATTTGAGCCACCTGTGTTCACAAGCCACACCACACCTCTCATCTCAGTGGCCTCACTCAAGAAGGAACATTGTACACACAGATGCATCTAGCCAAAGCTTCTTTAATTTTAGAAGTTTTGGATTAAGTGTCCTTTTGGTGAAAAGTCTGGATATTCCTAAAGAGCTGAAGCTACTAAATAGCTCACTATTTTTCTCAGAATGAGATGTTACTTATTGCTTGTACTAAGGACAATACCCTATATCAAAAATTATCTAGGAGACAAGCACATAACGGCAGCAAATAAGCAGTGTAATTTTTATACTGTCTTATAATTTCTGGTAATTATTAACAGAGATGACTAATAACAAAATTATGCAGTGTGTGCACATTTAACAGAACAATGCAGTATGAACAAATATAAGAGAACAGTATTTCAATATTAGCTTAAATCATCTGATAGATGTTGAAGGAAGTGTCTTAAAATTTGTTGAAAAAATTATTTCAGTCTTTTGACAACAAAATTGGGGTTGTCTCCTGATGCACTGATTACCTTGTGTTTCTGATCTTGTAAGGTATATAAAAATATTACACAAATCTGTAGATAATTCATTAAACAAGTCTGTGTATATTTAGTCTGTTGTAACAAAATAGCACAAACTGCATAAAAATATAAGTATTTCAGTTCTGGAAGGTATGTCTCAGACAAGGAAAACTAACATACCCTACCTCTGTGAGACTCCTATTGTCAGAATAAAATAACTAACAGAAAAGTAAGGGGAGAGTTTATTTTGCTCTAAGGTTTCTATTGTGATGAGAAGGTATCACAAAATCAGGCTGTAACTGGTAACATCATTTCCACAGTCAAGAAGCAGAATAGGGCCATGCTGGGATTCAGTTAGTTTTTCTCGTTTTCTTTGTGTTCATGTTGGGACCAACCCAGTGGAATAAAGCTGACCAGAACTGCAGTGAGTCTTTTTAACTCTTTTAAATCTATTTTACCATACTAGATTACATCCTGAAGTGTCCTAGATTATTATAAATCACATTATGTTGACTATGAAAATGAACTATTTAAGGCCAGAGGATACCGAACTTCCTAGCTGCTCTAATTGGAACTTGCTTAGCTGGTCTTGCTTCTCATACATTCTATTCGAATATTTTATATGCTGTCAGTATAGATCGCTTTTGTGATATAACATCTGTCTTTTCAGCTCTAACATTTAATATTTTCTGTAGTGACCTTGACAACTAGATAAATGCCTGACAATAAGGGACCAAGGGTATTCAACAAAATAGAAATATGAAATATATTTATCTGCCTTTCATATGCCACTGATTAAATCCTTAAATTGGATATAAGGCCTTGTTCTGGGTTTTATTCCTGGAAAAAATATATATGAATAGAATCATGTCCGCAGAGCAGCGATGCATTCTGACTTGATAGGTGTCTGCTTTAGGTATTGCAGCAGGAACCTCAAGTATGCTTGAGGACTCAGGAACCCTGTAGAAGCCACACATCGAAGCAAGGACTACCTTCATTCCGACCCAGCAGCTCCATTTATCCATGGCTGACACTTTCCTGGAACACATGTGCTGCCTGGACATTGACTCCACACCCATCATGGCCCACGACATTGTCATCATTAGTACCATTGGCTCTGCTTAGGGATCTGTAGAGATGCTGAAAGAGATGATTAAGTCTGGAGTGAATGTGGCTTGGCTGAGTTTCTCTCATGGAACCCATGAGTGCCATGCAGAAACCATCAAGAATGTATGTGCAACCACAGAAATCTTTGCATCTGATCCCATTCTCTACCACCCCATTGCTGTGGCTCTGGACACAAAGGGATCTGAGATGTGGACTGGACTCATCAAGGACAGTAAGACTGCAGAGGTAGAGCTAAAGAAGGGAGCCACTCTGAAAATCACCCTGGTCAATGCTTACATGGAGAAGTGTGTCGAAAACACCCTGTGGGTGGACTATAAGAAAATCTGTAAGGTGGTGGAGGTGTGCAGCAAGATCTACATGGATGATGGGCAGGTGAGGAGAAAGGTGTTGACTTCCTGGGGACGGAGGTGGAGGCTGACGGCTTTGGGCAGCAAGAAGGATGCGAACCTACCAGGCGCTGCGGTGGACCTTCCCACTGTGTCAGAAAGGGACATCCAGGACCTGAAGTTTGGGATGGAGCAGGATGTGGATATGGCGTTTGCGTCTTTCATCCGCAAGGCAATCAACATGTATGAAGTTAGGACGTCCTGGGAGAGAAGGACAAGAGACATCAAGATCATCAGCAAAATCGAGAACCCTGAAGGTGTTTGCAAGTTTGATGAGATCTTAGAGGCCAATGATGGGATCATGGTGGCTCATAGTGACCTGGAAATTGAGATTCCTGTAGAGAAGGCCTTCCTGGCTCAGAAGATGAGGATTGGATGATGTAACTGAGGTGGGATGCCTGCCATCTGTGCCACACAGATGCATGATCAAGAAGCCACGCCCCACCTGTACTGAAGGCAGTGATGTGACCTATGCAGTCCTGGATGAAGCAGACCGCATCATGCTGTCTGGAGAAACAGCCAAGGGGTCTAAACTCTAGAGGCTGTTTGTATGCATCACCTGATTGCCTGAGAAGCAGAGGCTGCTACCAATCACTTGTAGCTATTCTAGAAACTCCACCGCCTGGCACCCATTACCAGGACCCCACACAAGCCGTGGAGGTCTTTTTCAAGTGTTGCAGTGGGGCTTTTAATGTGCTCACCAAGTCTGGCAGGAATGCTCACCAAGTGGCTAGGTAGTGCCCTCAGGTTCCTATCATTGCTGTGACTCGCAATCCTCAGACTGTTCTCCAGGCCCATCTGTACCATGGCATCTTCCCTGTGCTGTGTAAGAATGCCATACTGAATGGGATGAGGATGTTGAATCTTGTGCAAACTGGCCATGGGGCCGAGGCTTCTTCAAGAAGAGAGATGTGGTCATTGTGCTGACTGGGTGGTGCCCTGGCTCTGGAGTCACCAACACCATGTGTGTAGTGCCTGTACCTTGATGGCCCTCTGGAGCCCCTTTTCTAGCCCCTGGCTCTTCTCCTCTCCTATCCTATCCATTAGGCCAACAACGCTTGTATTGCTCACTCTGGGCCATAGTGGACTGCTGGTGGGCTGGGACACCAGGGAAGAAGAATGCCTCTGAAATATGCAATAGAGCCCAGCTACTTTTCATAGCCCTACTTGAGCCAGGGGTGAAAGAGGAATGCAGGATTGGAAACCCTCTGACTTTATCACAGAAGGGCAACATCATATCTTTGTACTTTGTTCCTGAAGAAAGCTGTTCAGAGAATTCCCAGCCCTAGCCTGGATTCAGGAAATAGCAAGAGTCGGGGGTAGGGGCATGGGGCCCAGGGGGCCCATGGGGCCACTCTCCACCTTGTATTCTGCAGTCTCAAGGCCTGTTGTTATAGTGCCCACCTGAAAGTCAATAAACAGCAGCTGAAGCTAAATAAATAAATAAATAAATAAATAAATAGATAAATAAAATCACTAAATCAATTTATGCAATAGTTGTCTCAAGTCGTTGGGTTGCTCACTTGGATTGTCACCAATTTTCCCAAGGTGAAATACCAATAATATTTAATATTCATATTAAATAACAAGATATTTTTAATTATATGATTTCTCAGTTTCATTAAGAAAAGTACTTCCTCTTAGTTTTATGACATGGTTTTGTTATTGTTTTATGACTATTGAATTATTATAGTTAGCTGTATTTTTCTATAATCTTTGATTTTTTTCACTTCAAATATCACATAAAAATGGCATGATGCAAGGTCGTTCACAAAATATTGGGGAGTGCTTATTTATTTATTTATTTGTTTGTTTGTATTGAAAATAGAGTCTTCACTCATACAATACTTCCCTCCAAACCTCTTACTTCCACCTCATATAAAAGAGTCAGAGATACATCTCCACTGGATATTAAGAGTCCCACAGTATCAGCAAGCTAACAGTCATAACATATAAGAAGAGGACTTGGCACAGATTCATGCAGGCCCATGCTTG
Source organism: Mus minutoides (assembly GCA_902729485.2). NCBI lineage: Eukaryota > Metazoa > Chordata > Mammalia > Rodentia > Muridae > Mus > Mus minutoides. Next base: position 16,246 of record CACVCL010031153.1, read on the forward strand.
CCATTTCAGTCTCTCTGAGCCCTGATTAATTATTTGGTGGGCCCTGTTGTCCAGGTGTTCTTCATCAGCCCTGACTCCTCCAGGTTGCCATATCTCTGTGGGGAAGTGCCTGAACACTTTTATCTTACACTATCTCTCTCCATTGAGTGTCTAGTTTAGGACTGTGCATCCATTTTCATCCTCTGCCAGAGGAAGCCTCTCTCATGACAAGACAAGGCATCAATCTATGAGAATAGCAGAATATCACTAGGAATCATTTCTCATCTTAGTGACATTTTTTTTTTTTTTTTTTGCCAATCCTATTTAATTCTACCCTACTGCTCTGGGCTATCCCACTTCTGGTTCTTGGCCATCCAGGCAGTGTAGGGTAGAGGCTCCTTCTTGTGGAGTGAGCCTTGAGTTAAAGGAAACATTTGCCACTCCCAGAATTTCTTTATAAACAAGAAGTAATTATGCCTCTTGGTCAGATAGGACTGAATAGGAAATGCTCATACTTTGGATATAGGAATATTTTCTTATGATCATGTTTCTCCATTCTACTTTTTTTTTTCACTGAATTCTAGGAGATGTATGAGATGGATCTGCCATTTTAACTGTAATAACATATTCAAAAGTCATTTGGCTGACATGTGAGACTTTATTATTTCACTTAGAAGTAATAATCTCTATCACTAATCCCCTTACCTTTGTTTAATTTCATTTTTGTCTCTTTTAACTACATGTATTTGAGCATTTTAAAATCTATACTAGCAATATTGGACAAAGAAAGTGGAAACAGAATATTTTCAAATGAAAGGAGAGGCCCTTGGTCCTGTGAAGGCTCGATGCCCCAGTGTAGGGGAATGCAAGGACAGAGAAGCAGAAGTGGGTGGGTTGGTACCACAGCAGGGTGAGGGGTATGGGATAGGGAGTTTTCTGAGGGGAAACGAGGAAGAGGATAAAATTTGAAATATGTAATAAAAATTCAAAATATATTCCAATAGCAGTTTTGCCATGATGCATTTGTCGAGTTCTGGATGAGACCAAAGTCGCTTCTTTGTTTGTCCTTCATTTGCCTCAGATCCCTCAGGTAATTCTGAGCTCTAATCTTCCTGGCTATATTACTGAATCTGCTACTTTGATTTTGAGCCATTATCCACTCCCCTTTGCCAAGCTCCAGTTTATAATATCATGTCCTTCATGGTTAGATCAGTTTAAGGATCCAAATGAAACATGTAGAGTGTCCAATTTGAATACATAAAACAGGATAGCAGTAGTTAAAACTGCATGTACCATATCAAAACTATGAGCCTTAAAGTATCACTCCATTAGGAAAGGCCAATTAAAGAATGTGGCTCTTTTGCTCTTCCCTGGCGGTCATTAGAACAAAAGTTTGACAGCTAAAATTTTTGTCTGAATTTCTTATATTACCTATTTCTAAAAGGACTCTTACTTTCTTCATTCCATCACAAAGTTTTAGACAGGATGTTAAATATAAACTAAATATTTATATTACTATAAAACTTAATATAAATAAAATGCTTATACACACAATTAAACCTTTCCCCAAAAGTATCTTCAAAATCCCTAGTTCTGCTCTAATGACCCTTGCCAAGTTAACGTACATTTTTCATATTTCAGAAAGTCCACTGTGGGTTTTGTAAGGTCTATACATCTCCTTTGCCCGGGCTGGATCCTATCCTAATGTTGTGACAATTGGCAGACTTGAGACTGATTCTGGTTTAGAAGCCAAACTGTACTTGAGGGAGGACCCCTGTGATTTCTACAAAGACCTGTATTAGTTACAGACTCTCATACCATGAGAAGTGGCTAAAGACAGATTCTATAGAAGAGCTTAGCTGGTGGACTTTATAGTATCATGAAAATAAAAGAAACTTAGATTACAGGAGAGATTTTAAAAATGTACTCATTTCTTACCTACACTCTAAAGTTTAGAGAATAATATTAGCTCCCTACACAGGGTATAATGATAATGAATTTTGTACTTATATCTCTTTTTTATTGGTTATTCAGTATGACTGACCTTTAACATATGCATAATATTAGGGTAATCTCATGTCTTAAAGAGTTCTTTTAAAAACACTAGTGGAGACTTCTACTCTGTGAGTACAGAGACTGTTTTTGTTTTCCTATGTGACCAAGAATTCAAGCTTTTTTTTTTATCAGATCTTAAAACTCAAAGGATATTGTTTTACTAAGAAAACTACTTCCAGCAAAGAGAATAGACATTTCTCTAGTGATTATTCTATTGCTTAAACTTTATCAAGTTTACAAGCATTTCAGTATGTCTTCAGTTCTCAAAGTAATATCATCAATTTACTTTAACAAACTCTATCTTGTTAACCAATAGCTGGCAGAGGAGCAGATATGTCTGAAGTCATGTTCCTCAAAAACAGAATCAAGGTAGGGATCTTCATATAACTATTTCCAAAATGTTCTCAAGATGACATTACAAGGCAGTGAATGCTATATAAATAGTATACATAAACGACAAGGATATGATGTGATTTAAATGAAGGACAGGGTTGCCTGATCACACAGGTCATTCAAGGCAGAGTCCACATTACCAATTAAAGGCAACTGAAATAAAAAATTAAGACAGTGGGTAGTGATATTTTGTGTGGGTGTTTACATGATGAATGAGATTACCTGAACCCCAAGTGAAAGGAGATAACATGCTCCTGAAAGTTAGCTTCTGCTCTGTGGAGCAGAAGCAGAGGGTCCATTTCTCCCATCACCACACATATGCATGTAATAAACATAATATAGAAATGAAAACTAAAACCAAAACCACTGACAGAAGCTTCCTGAAAGTGGCCAAGGTCATAATCTCAGACACATCACACAAGGAGACTCATGTTAGCTAAAGGAATTTCTGAAAAAAAAAACAAAACAAAACAAAAACAAAACAAAAAAAAAAAAAAAAACAGCTATGTACTTTGTGTACCAATGTTAGAGGCATATCTGTGAGAGAGTATTGACCTCCTGAAGAGAATCTTAGCTTCATGGATACATGCTATAAAGGAAAAGGAAGCAATGAACAGTTAAAAGGATTTAAAATTTTCAGTTATTTTCCTTAAAGTGTGTGATTATAGTAGTGAGGAGATTACTCACAACTTTTTAAAAATATAGCTGTGATCATTTGCTACCAAAACACTTATAGATGAATGGAAGAAGGCAATGCCCTTTCTTACAATATATAAATCTCTAATTCATTCATGACCTTTCCTGCAACCCATACCATCCAATTCCATGTCAACATCAAATAATTCAATAACTCATTTTCTGTAAATAAAAGGAAGACAAACAGAGATAGGAGATAGTGATCTACTATATTTTAATTATAATATACAAAAATCAGAAACCTGACTAGCCAGTGTCCAGGCTCCATGAAAGAAATGGGTGAGTGCTAATAGTATTTTTCAGTAAGAAATATAGATATTGATTATTGATAAACCAAAATACAGATAGTTAAATATGTGAAATTAATAATAAAAGGAAGAAGCCAAAGTACCTTTATTTACCAATAATAAGATTTTATCCATAAAAAGATCCTAGAAACTCCATAAGGAATGTAAAGTTGATTAACATTTCAAGCAGGATGCAAAATTAATATCTAAAAATAAGTAGCCTTCCTGTATACAAATCACAAATTGGCTGATAAACTAATCAAGGAATCAACACCTTTCACAAACCCTCAAAAAACTATTTTGACATAATTCTAACCAACTAAGAGAAAGACTTGTATGTAGCAAAAACCTAGAAGGTGAGAGACACTCAGGATTCAAAGGGAGGGACCTTAGATAAAATGCCCAACAGTGAGGAGAGGGAACTTGTAGAGTCCACCTCCAGCAGAAAAACAGGGTATCAAGTGGAGGAATGGGGTTGACATCTCACAGTCAAAAACTCTTACCCAGAATTGTTCCTGTCTAAAAGAAGTGCAGCGACAAAAATGGAGAAGAGACTTGGGGAAAAGAGGTTCACTGACAGGCCCAATTTGGGATCCATCTCAAGGGGAGGCTCCAAGGATTGATACTACTTACTGATTACGATTACTGATTTTACTAACAGTGTGCTTACAGACAGGAACCTAGCATGGCTCCCCTCAGAGAGGTCCAACAAGCAGCTGAAAGAGTCAGGTGCAGATAATTACACCCAAGCAATAGACAGAAATCAGGGAACCCTGATGTTGAATTAGGGAGAAGCTGGAAGAAGTTGAGGAGGAGGATGACCCCATAGGAAGACCAACAGTCTCAACTAACCTGGACCCCTGAGATCTCTCAGACACTGAGCCACCAACCAAGCAGCAGACACCAGCTGATATGAGGTCCCCAATTCATAAACAAAGGAAGACTGTCAGGTCTAGCCTCAGTGAGAGAAGATACACCTACCCCAGGAAATGAGAAGGTCTGGTTGTGGTGGTGGTGGGGACATCCTCTTGGAGATAGGAGAAGAAGAACGGGATAAGGAACAGTCGGAGGGTGGATTGAGAGGTGGATAAAGGCTGAACTGTAGACAAAAATTAAATAATAATGATAATAATAATTAAAAACCTGTAAGAAAATTAAAGAATGTGGACAGACATCAGAAGATGAAAAGGCTTCCTTTGCTCATGGTTTGACAATATCCTGTGTGCATCAATCACTGTCTGCCCTCTCCTATGTGCGCTCTCTCTCTCTTAAAATATATTTTGTTGTGAACTTAAAGAAATGTATTGTTGAGCCTCCCCCTCTGACCCTGCAGCCACTGCTATGTTGATGTCTTGGAAGAATTGGATTGCCATCTACGAACTCCTCTTTAAGGAAGGCGTGAGGATTGCCAAAAAAGATGTCCATGAGCCCAAACACTCCAAGCTGACAGATAAGAATGTGCCCAGCCTTCATGAAATGAAGGCCATGAAGTCTCTGAAGTCTCGAGGCTACATCAAGGAGTTTACTTGGAGAAATTTCTACTCGTACATTAAGAATGAGGGCATCCAGTACCTCCAAGATTACCTGCACCTACCTCTAGAGATTCTGCCTGTCACCCTACACTGCAGCCGTCCGGAGACTGGCAGGCATCCACCCAAAGGTCCAGAGGGTGAACAGCTTGCAAGATTCACAAGAGGGAGGGAGCAGACAAAGACACCTACACGAGTGCTGTGCCCCCTGGATCAGACAATAAAGCCAAGGCTAGAACTGGCTCAACAACTGAATTCCAGTTTGGAGGCTGCTTTGGTCTTGAGTGGTCAGCCACCTCAGTAAATTTGGGGACTATGTTGTATTGAATAAACTTTAAAGAAAAAATTATTATTATACAATATATTCTTATCATGCATTTCAGCTATTCCAAAAAGTCTTTCAAGTTCTTTCTGTTTCAAAAACACTAAAGGAATAGGAAAACAGAGAGGAGTAGGGAGGGGAGGGAGAGGGAGAGGGATGGGAGGGAAAGGGAGAAGGAGGGATGGGGAGAGGGAGAGGAGGAGGGAAAGGAGAGGGGGAGAGCTAGAGAGGAGGAAAGGTGGGGGGAGAGGGGGAGGGGAGAGAAATAGAAGCACAAAATAACCACACCAAAATTAGAAGCTGAAATATACCACCAAAAGACCAAGACGCAAGAAGCGATATAAAACAAAAGGTATACAAAACTTCCATTGTTTTGTGTCAGTCATAGTGCCTAGCTCTGGACATGGAGCTTACACTGAGGTTTGAATGATATGTGACGGTCCATTGGTGAAGAGAATTTTTTTTTTTTTCCTAAAGAGGACCAGTTGTAGATAGTTTCTTCTTCGGGGTGAGAACCCATGACTATTTCCAGTTCTCAATGCTAGGACTGCATCTGTTTTGATTTTGTGCAGATCTGTGCATTCGGCGATAATATCTGTGTGTTCTTATGTGCATCAGTCCTGCTGTGTCCAGAGGGCACTGTTTCCTTACTTAGTCCATTCCCTCTGCCTTAAGCATCATCTTCCACAGAGCTCCTGATCCCTGAGCATCCCTGGAGTGTCCTAGAAGACTAGACTAAATGAAACTCCTCTAGTCTTCTTGCTTTTTGTCTTTGTAGCATATCATCATCCTTATGCTATTTGTTCTTTTTATGTGTTTGTTTGTTAGTTTGTTTAACTAATTTCCACTCCAAATAAAAGTAATACACTTCTTTTTTTTTGTGTATTACTTTTAATTACAAGAAAATATTTTAAATTCCTGAATGAGACTTAGATGTGATCAACAAAGGCAAGAATCCACAAATAAGTTTATAGCACAATAAAAGGCTTCTGAGCAGAAAAAAAAGAAGCACTAATTAGAGAAAAGTACAACTTACAGAATAGGATAAAAATTGTCAAAATTTAGGGGATAGGATTAAGATTTTCATATATATAATATGCATACATATATAATGTATATGTAAAATAAATTATTTTTAAAAGTTAAGTAACCCAATGAAAACAAAAATAAAAGAAGTGATCTGAATGCTTTTCAAAAAGAAGAGGTATACAATAAATTTATGATAAACTGATTAATAATTTTAGCCAGGAGGAAATCACACCACTACCATTATGATGACACTCCATTCCACTCCAGTTTAAATGACAAGTATAAATAAACAAAAGTCAATAAATAACACTAGTTACTGCCCCAACCATGGAACATAACAACACACAATTTAGCAAATGTGTTTCCTGAATAGGTATCCAAAGGAATTGAATTCAGTTAACAGTGTGCATCTACACTACTCTCAATAGTTAGATATATAGGAGACCTAGATACCTGTTAACAGATAAAGAATATAAGATCCCTATGTACAATTAGATAGGGCACAGTATTTTCTTAACGAAAGGAAGATAAATTTCAGTCCAAGAAATATATCTTTTATTCAGACAGTTTTACAGTGTTTGGAAAAGTTGTAGTTAACATTTAAAAGTTTGAGTATTTCACATCAATGTGCAAAATTTAAATTATGTTTTAAAAAGCTGAAAGTGTTGGCAGCAATAAACCCTATTTTTAACCTGTCAACACTGGCTTCAGCATAGTTTAGTTGGCGATGCCTACACATTCCCTAGTTACTCAGTGAAATAAACACATATTATATGGCTTAGATAAAATCTCAAAGGATAAAAAATTAATTTATTCTTTCACCGTCTTTGTTAAAATTTAAGGCTAGATACATTATCCAGTTATGTTCTGAAAAAAAAAATAAAACCAACAATTTTTTAATTTTAAAATAAAACAAAACAATCACACACACACACACACACACACACACACACTCCAAAAAAAACTCAAATAGAACAAAACAAACATAAGAGTAATTTAAGTATAGGATAAAAACATATTCTATAGAATGGATAGATGATAGTTAAGGACTCTTACAAAAATCATTCTGCAGCATACTAACTTCTGGACAGATAGAGTTTTGAAATTTGCATTTATAGTATGTAAATCTTGTTTGCTTATTTGCTTTGTCAAAACAGGGTTTCTCTCCATAGCTCTGTGTATCCTGGGCCTGACATATACCCGAATAACCACTAACTCAAGAGAGTTTCCTGCCTCTGCCTCCCAAGTGCTGGGATTAAAGGTGAGCTCCACCATTGTCTTTCTGGCAAATAAGCTGTAATAAATCATAATGACTACTTTCAAGAATTCGATAACTAAGTGGTACTACTGAATGCCATATTATGGAATTGATGTATGGGATATTTTACATAACTAAATATGTTTAATGAACAAAAATATGTTAATCTGAGACATTTTGTTACTGTGACAGATACCTGACTTAGTACACAATATTTAGCGAGGAAATAATTATCTCTGTTCACAGTTACAATCCAAGTTACGTTAGTCCATAATTCTGTGTTCAGGTAGAACTCCATCACTGTTTAACAATGTAGAAGAAGGCATCCATTTTATTACTGACAGACACTGTCCTGAACTAAGAAGAAATAAAGGAAGGAAGGAAGGAAGGAAGGAAGGAAAAAAGGAGAGAGGGAGGGAAGCAAGGAGAGAGAGAGAGAAACATGACAGTGGATGAAAAAACAACATCTAATTTTGTCTTCTGGTGACTACATTCATGTATACATATGTGAAAACACAAATACACACAAAACACACACACACACACACACACACACACACACACACCACTCAAATCCCTGAAGTGAAGTATTTAAACTTTTTATACATAGGTAGAGAATTGGTAGGCCAAGAAAGCATAGGGACTCAGATAATAAAACATGTTTTCTTGAATATTAAGTATAATTAATGCAATAATGCAAGGAAAATATACTTTGTATGAGAGAACTCTGATTGATTTTAATTTTATTCTATTCTTTCTATCTATTCAATTGCCCAGGTAAAAGTAGAGTTAGAACAAATTTATATTTAAGTTCTCATTATCACATGCTAGTGAGCACATAGTATTTATATTCATGATGATTTATGACTGAAAACTTAAAGCCTCTATGCAAATATGTCACAGACTCGTTGTTGGAGAACATCCAAGTCAGCTGAAGGACCTAAATTGAATTGTTTCTACCACAGCACTGATTCTGAGAATAATATATTATTCACTCTTTTTAATTACCAACAAAAATGCTATGTGCAAAGTTGTAGATCTAGATGTGAAATTTTCTAAGAGGATATAATAAATGTATGTACATAAAATTTATGAAAAAATTAATGATCAAATGCTTAGTTGTAAAAACAATGCATGGCTGACTTTACTTGAAGAAAATCAATATGGGTTTGGATGTGGTGAAGTGGGGATTTATTATATTTACTGCCAATTAATCCTGTTGAAAGTAGCCTGTTGATAACCTGGAGTAGAACCATGCCCTCTCAATTAACATGCCTTTAACTGTGACTGTAATAGATAACTTATATCAGCTGGAAATCCATCACCATGGGGATGCACTAATTAGTTCAATTGAATGATAAGAAAATAGCATAAATTAATTGGTCTAATTTTCAGTAAAAGGACAGCGTGCACACATCTGTCTTGAGTGGAACAATTATATTTTAAGTGCTCGGGATATTATATTCCATAATATACACATTTGCCTGATTATGCACCACCCTTAAACTAAGTTCAATAAATGTTCTAGGAATTGCATCAGTTCAAATGTCACTCATTGTTGATATAAATCTATAACCTGTGACCGAAGTACATGAATTTGTCTTGTCCTATTTGGTTCAGACTTATTATAAGTAGAGTCTTTTATACTGTTTTAGGCAACACATACATACATAACATCTAGATTCTATGAAAATATGTTATAGGAATTTTGGAGTGTATTGGGGTATTGGTATTAACATATATTCTATTATGTAGTGTTAAGTAAAGGTGCTTCTCTAACTTAAAATTTAGGAGATTTCCCTTGATAGAGTGTTTTTCAATTTTACACTAACTTACACCAAAAATAGTGTTTTCTGCATCCCCTAGTCTTCACAAGGTTTCCTTGATATTAACCGACTCCAGTAGGATACTACATTTGTTACCCATGATGAAACAATTTGATAATTATTGTAGGAAGCCCACAATTTTTATGAGTTCAGGTTTTGCATTTGATAATCTCCAGATTTTTCACAACTATGTAATATCTATCTACTGACCATTGTAATGGGATACATAGAGTTTTATAGCCCTAAAATGTTCTCTCTTATCTATTACTATTTTCTCTCTTTGCACACAATGCATAAGATCTGCTGCTTATTAATTCTATTTATACTTTTGTTTATGCTAGAGTAGCATATATTTAGAATGCAACATGACACCTTATGAAAATAACTTAAAGCTGGAATTATTTAAGTAGACATAAAATTAAATAACATTTATCTATGTGATTTTTTTGAAATGCCCTAAGTGTTTTATACTCTTCATAATTGATGGATATGTAATCTTTAATTCTAAACATGTAGTTGCAAGACAAATTCAGTGTCTTGATTCTCTACTTGTTTTATTTCTATCATAGAATGTATTGTTGTTGTTGCTGTTGCTGTTGCTGTTGTTGTTGTTGTTGTTGTTGTTGTTTCTCCTTACAGGTCCTCTGCATATGTACCATTATTCTGGCTTCCAGTTCTGTATTTTTATGTGATTCTTCCTCGTAAGAACATGTTTATCTCTGCATCTATGTGTGCTTCTTATGATTTTGCATTCTACTATTTGTCATGACTTTCTATCTAAAAAAAAAAGTATAAGAATATTTTGTAACATGCTTAATATTCATGTGTATATAATGGCAGAAATTAGAAAGAAAAATTTATTGTGGTATTATGCAATAAAGAGATTGTAAACTTTTCTGAACTATGTGATCAGCCAAATCTGGAATTTCTTTTCCTGCAAAGTAAATTTATCTTCCCAAGTAGAACACTGCTGGTATCTCAGGATCTGAGGACTAGTTATCATAGTAAATGTTTCTAAGAGTCTAGTTGCTTTAATTACATGAAACTACAAAGTATTCATAATAAATAGCCTTTTATAACATTTGTATTTTCATAAGCAACCTCATATATACTAAATTTAAATCCTACAGTAGTTATGTCAAGTACATTGCTTTAAAAATTAGAAATGTATTAAAAATTCTTACTTATGGACGAAATTGTAACTATATTAAATCTACTTTGCAGCAGGGAACAGAAGGAATCCCAGTACTGAACTTAGTTTTTTCAAGGTAGTATTTAAAATTCCAGAAGCCAGAATATAATATATGGTAATCATTTATTCATTAACCAAAGTAACTTTAAATTATATTTATTTATTTTCTTTCTTTTTATTTATGTGTTTATTTTTGAATTACAATCATACTTCCTTAATTTTTTTTTTTTTTTTTTTTTTTTTTTTTTTTTTTTTTTTTTTTTTTTATTAATTTTTTTTTTTTTTTTTTTTTTTTTTTTTTTTTTTTTTTTTTTTTACTTTATCACGGTTGACCATAAACATCTTTTCTTCCATCCTCCACCTCCTATGGACTTGGATGAGGAGTAGCTAGCCCAGCTTGGTTTGTGTGGTAATGAGCAGTGGTTTGAAGTCATGGCTTCATAAATACTAAAAGAGCAGAACATCAGCTCAGCTACAACAGTGTTCCCTTATGATTATCAGTAAAAGGATTTCACATACATACAAATATGTAAATTTATTGATTATCTATAATTGTCTAATTTTATTTTCAATATTATTCCATATTTACTTCCAGGAATACCTTTAATTTTACGTAAATAAAAAATAAAGTTATGTTTTGAGCTTTGCAGGTAAATGAATGGAACTAGAAAATATCATCCTGAGTGAGGTAACTCAGACCCAAAAGGATGTGCATGGTATGTACTCACTAATAAGTGGATATAAGCCTAATTAATTAATTAATTAAGTAAGTAAGTACAGAATACCCAAAATACAGTCCACAGAACTCAAAAAGGTCAACAAGCTGAAGGGCCCAAGTGAGGACACCTCAGTCCCACTTGGGAGGGAGAAGAAAGCAACCACAAGTGGGGATAGAGAGAGGGACCTGGGAGGGAAAGGGGATGGGGTGTTGGGTGTGCAGAGAGGAGAACCTGATCTGGTATTGAGTGAGGAAAAGGACTGAAGCCCGGAGAGACAAGAGAAAGAATGGAAATAGGCAACTTCAGGAGGTAGGAGGTTGGGAGGACCGCTATAGAATGCACCAGATACATAGGAGGTGAGAGACTCTCAGGACTCAAAGGGAGGGACCTTAGATGAAATGCCTAACAGTAGGGAGAGGGAATTTTTAGAGCCCACTTCCAGCAGAAAGACAGGGCATCAAGTGAGAGATGGTGTTGCCATTCCACAGTCACATCTCTAATCCATAACTGTTCCTGTCTGAAAGAATTACAGGGATGGAAATGGAGAGGAGCCTGAAGATAGAAACTCTAGTGACAGGCCCAAAGAGGGATCCAGTTCAAGGGGAGGTTCCAAGGCCTGACACTATTACTGAGGCTATGGAGCACTCACAAAAAGGGATCTTTCATGATTGCTCTCAGAAAGACCCAACAAGCAGCTGAAAGTCAGATGCAGATATTTGCACCCAACCAATGGACAGAAGCTGCTGAGCCCTGTGGTTGAATTAGGGAAAGGCTGAAAGAAGCTGAGGAGGAGGGCAAATCTGTAGGAGGACCAACAGTCACAATTAATCTGGATACCCGAGATCTCTCAGACACTGGACAGGCAGCCTATGCCAGCTGATATGAGGCTCTCAACACATATACAGGGGAGGAATGCCGGGTCTGCATTCAATCATAGATCATGCACCAAACCCACAAGAGACTGGAGGTCCCAGTGAGTTTAGAGGTCATTTGGGGTGGGGGTGAGGAACATTCACAGGGAGACAGGGTGGGGTAGGAGAAGGTATGGGTTGTGGAGCAGAAGGAGGGTGGATGGAGGGGGAAATAGAATATGGAGTGTAAAAAATATATTAAAAATAAAATTAAAATTAAAAAAAAAAATGAAAGTATCTTCATTTCAGGAAGTGTAGACATCTTTCCATATCAACTTCGCAAATCATTAACAACTTTTGGAAAAACATCAAAAGTATCTTTCTTTTTTTTTTTTTTTTCAGGAAAAGAAAGGCTTTATATCAGATAAAAAAACAAAAACAAAAACAAACAAAAACAACTTACTAGATGAGAAGTAGACAGATCTCATGGGTTTCTCTGTACATAGGGTGAAATAAATTTGAATTTAAATGTGTGTCTTTCTCAAAGGGGCCTAATTAGAGAATTTTATTTTTTTTTATTTTTTTCCAACTTTTATTAGATATTTTCTTCATTTACATTTCAAGTGTTACCCAGAAAGTTCCCTATACCCTCCCCCTTCCGGCCCTGCTCCCCTACCCACCCACTCCCATATCTTGGCCCTGGCATTCCCCTGTACTGGGGCATATAAAGTCTGTATGACCAAGGGGCCTCTCTTCCCAATGATGGCCAACTAGGCCATCCTCTTCTATATATGCAGCTAGAGACATGAGCTCAGGGGGTACTAGTTAGTTCATGTTATTCTTCCACCTATAGGGTTGAAGAACCCTTCAGCTCCTTGGGTACTTTCTCTAGCTCCTTCCTTGGGAACCCTGTGTTCCATCTAATAGCTGACTGTGAGCATCCACCACCATGTTTGCCAGGCACTGGTATAGTCTCCCACTAGAAAGCTATATCTGGGCCCTTTCAGCACTATCTTGCTGGCATATGCTATAGTGCCTATGTTTGGTGGCTGATTGTGGGATGGATCACTGGCAGCCACAGTCATTGGGTCCATCCTTTGGATTCAGCTTCACACATGATCTCTGTAACTCCTTCAATGTGTGCTTTGTTCTTAATTCTAGGAAGGAGTGACTTGTCCACATTTTGATCTTCCATCTTCTTGAGTTTCATGTGTTTAGTAAATTGTATCTTGGGTAGTCTAGGTTTCTGGGCTAATATCCACATATCAGTGAGTACATGTTATGTGAGTTCTTTTGTGATTGGGTTACCTCACTCAGGATGATGGCCTCCAGATCCATCCATTTTCCTAGGAATTTCATATATTTATTGTTTTTAATAGCTGAGTAGTACTCCATTGTGTAAATATACCAAATTTTTTGTATCCATTCCTCTGTTGAGGGATATCTGGGTTCTTTACAGCTTCTGGCTATTATGAATAAGGCTACTATGAACATAGTGGAACATGTGTCCTTTAGGCACGATAGCCATTTTTACTATATTGATTCTGCCAATCCATGAGCATGGGAGATCCTTCCCTCTTCTGAGATCTTCCTCAATTTCTTTCTTCAGAGACTTGAAGTTCTTGTCATACAAATTTTTCACTTCCTTCGTAAGAGTCACACCAAGATATTNTTTTTTTTGGTTGGGAGACTATTAATGACTGCTTCTATTTCTTTAGGAGATATAGGGCTGTTTAGGTCATTAATCTGATCCTGGTATAACTTTGGAACTTGGTATCTGTCTAGAAAGTTATCCATTTCATCCAGATTTTCCAATTTTTTAGAATATAACCTTTTGTAGAAGGATCTGATGGTGTTTTGAATTTCCTCAGGATTTGTTGTTATGTCTCCCTTTTCCTTTCTGATTTTGTTAATTTGGATGCTATCCCTGTGCCCTCTAGTTAGTCTGGCCAAGGGTTTGTCTATCTTGTTGACTTTTTCAAAGAACCAGCTCCTGGTTTGATTGATTCTTTGAAGAGTTCTTTTTGTTTCCACATGGTTGATTTCACCCCTGAATTTGATTATTTCCTGCCGTCTACTCCTCTTAGGTGACTTTGCTCCCATTTGTTCTAGAGCTTGCAGATGTGCTGCCAAGCTACTGGTGTAAGCTCTCTCCATTTTTTTTTTTTTTTTTTTTTGAATTCAATCACCTGTTTGGTTTTTTTTTCCTGTATCTCTCTAAGTTGTTTATCTGTGATTTCCTGCATTTCCTTCTTATAGTCCTCCATCATCATCATGACGAGTTACTTTATATCCATGTCCTGCTTTTCTGGTGTGCTGTTGTATCTAGGACTTGATGTGGTGGGTGAGTTTGGATCTGGTGATGCCAAGTACCCTTGGATTCTGTTGCTTCTGTTCTTAAGCTTGCCTCCTGCCATCTCTGCCCAAGGAAACCTAGCGTTGGTGCAGACCAGAAAGTACCTGCTGTTCTGCCCTGGGCCTTTATCAATCTGAAGGCTGGTGTCTCAAGTTCCAGGAGATTGGGCTGGAATAGAGGCTGTGTTCCCCTGCTCACCTGAGGTCTGGAGATAGCTTGGGGAGTCCCGAAAGAGCCTAGGAGAGTGCACAGTACCTGAGGCCCAAGCCCCTGAGCTCCTGATGTGATCTTAAAGTCCTGGGGTGTGGGGAGCATAGGACAGGCCCTAGGTGTGCCAGCTGTGCTCAGAGGAAAGATGGCAGGGTAGGGGGTGTTCTGGCTGGGAGAGGCCCAGCCTCCTCCGGTGGGGCGGAGTTCCTTGGTTCCTGCCCCTGTGGGGGAAAAAAGGGAAAACATATTTTTCTCTTTTTAGGCTTTTGTTGAAAATAGATTCTTCTCTTCAATGGATACATCCCAATTATATCACCCCTCATGATTCCTCTTGCCCCTTTTCCTCAGATGCCCCCTGCCCCTCTCCTGTCTATATCCTCTTCAGTAGAGAGCATGCTTTCAAGTGAAGATAACTAAACATAACAAAACAATACAATAATACATGGTTAATGCCCTCCTGTCATGGGCAAAGTTATTATTTTATTTATAATCTGTGTGTGCACTAAAGGACACTGATTCCATTATTTTAGTTTAGGTGAATTTGATACTTTTAATTAGATTCAAAAGGTGTTTTCTCTTGAATTAATAAAGAATTTTAAAATTATATATCATATTATCTTCCTGTTTCTGTATGTGTCATGTAAGGTCCATTTGGAAATGTAGTTCTATATTAATTATAAAGGTCTTTTAAAGGCAATTTGGAAAATAATTATAGAACATGATGAAATTTCGATTATTTAATTGAAATTTCATTTATTTCTAAAAGCAAGAAAGTTTACCAGCTCAATACACACCTTATTGGAAAACTAAGAGTAAAGTGATTATATTACAAACCCAAATATATACACTAAATTTTGAAACACCTTTTTACTACATCATGCACTAGAATTACATGATTTCAATACTCCATTTGTTTTTTGTTTTTCTTTATCTCTCAAGGTATCAAAGTAAAATAACTAGGGCAAGTCTTTGTTCCAGTAGCATTTAGAGAATTTGTTTTGTCTAGTTAAACTCGGTTCAGAATATAAAATATTTCAACTGCTTGAAGAGGATAATCATACTCATTTTTCACATAAGGGTGGTTTAAAAATGATCAAGCTTAGGGTCTGGAGAGAGCTGCAATCACATCTCCCAAGCTATCTGAACTACAACTTTTATTCACTCTTATCCTAGAAAAGGGATGCCCAAGTGTGCTGACATAGAACTGTAACTCTATCATATAAACATGTAGATGTAAATATTTAACAAGTTCTAGACTAGCCTGAGTCAATATGAGATAGGAGAAACAGACAGTGACTCACAATTTTATTGACATGTTATTTCAATCTCTCAACGCCTTTTGTGACCATCAGGCTTAAAGCTTTCAAAATTCATCAGAATATGTTTAAAAAATAAATCAGTCCTTCTCACTTTTCTAGCATAAGTACTGTTTGAATACTGTGAATACACCAACCGAATAGTTATTGCAATTTGTTAAAGAATGTAGAAAAGCCCAAGGTAATATTATGAGGCTAAAAATGCTAAGCTTTTAAAATTTAAGCTTTTTTGTTTTGATCATTCTGCTTAAGGAAAATCTCTGTCTTCAGGTTTCTTTCTCAGCTTTGAACCTTCTTCATATTTTAATTTCCATGGGGAATTGAAACCAGAAAGAAAACTTTTTTACATGTTTCTTTCTGAAATAAAATGAAGTCTGGATTATAATAAACTATATATAAAATATAAATTGTCGATTTCTGTAGCTAATTCTTAGGGTGTTTTTTTTTTTCTCTAACTCAAATAAGGTCTACATTTGATTGCAAGCATAAAAATGTGCTCGTAAAATAAAACTAAACGTATCAGTACAATGTCCACAATTTTCATTGTTTAAACTGAACAATTCGATAGAAAAACTATGGATTCATTTTTTAAAATCTATTGAAATTGAAAGTAGACCAATTATTTAAAAGTATGGAGAAATACAATTCCATCTAAGCCAAATATGAATTATTAGTTTGAATCAGGACTAATGAATTAGCATGAATTATAATTTGACACAGTTTAGTACATAGAACCACTATTCTGTCTGTTCATGCCAATCCTGAATTAATCATTAACATCAAATATGGAATAATTAAGTGTGCACAGCATTAATAGGGTAGGATTTAATCCAGCATGGGTGAGATATAATTTGTAAGACAGAGAAAATAGATTCTATGACAACTTCAGAGAGTACAGAGGGTGTGTGATCATGTGCAAGAGGGTGTTCCCCTAAGTTTCAGTGTTCACTTGCTTTCTGGCAACTATTCTGAAATTACTTTTCTCCATACATACAGCTGCAGCCAAAAGTTAGAGATCATAATTTCTGTATTATTTTGTGTTTTGTATTATGCTGCAAATCACAGAAACATTGACATTCATTATAGACTTCATAAATCCTTATATCATTCTGGATTCATGGAGCATTAACCCCACCCATTAAGCAAAGCTCACTAACTTAATGATATTTTGGTACAGAAATTAAAATTTATTTAAAGAATTTTTTCCGTGTAGAAGAAAAAGGAATAGAGTCCTATAAACTGATACAGCCTGTCTTCCAATGATTGTCGGACATGTAACATTGAGTAGCAGACTGTAAGACAAGTAACTCTGAGAAAGGTGCTGATCCTCACTGTTTGGCATATGAAGACTGACAGTGTGGTTAGTTCCCTCTAATTCTCTTATGTCTTTGATTATCTGCACTCCTGCAGTATCACAACCCCAAGTACTCTATGGCATAGTTTCTGATCTCTATGAGTTTTCCTTTTTATCATCAACCTGCTTAAAGAAACACTATTCCTGCAATTTATGAAAATAATGTTAGAAATATTTGTGGTTTTATTTATGAATGGATCTTGGTGTTTGGATTTTGTTCACTGTCAGATAAGACCTGAAGAAAGAAGGTAAGTTCCTCTGTTCAGATGTTTTCATGTATTGGAAAAACTTCATAGGCTAGGCAGGGGGGGGATGGAAAAAAAAAAAAAAACATTCTTTATTTGCATTTTCATGATTCTGACAAAAACACATGAACATTTTTGAATAGGTTTGTGTCATGGATATTAAAATTGGCATCCTTAATGGAATTTATTTGACAAAACACATTGTGTTCCAGGTTAATAATAAGTTTCAGCAATGTACATGATGCTCTTGGCAGATGTGTGCTCAGTTTCATCGTTTTGATAGGCAGATCCAATTCTTCTGCTCTCCATAATAGGTAAATTCCTGCCAAAAGTCAATGCTCTGAATGGCCTTAAATTCCTTTTAATGTAAATTTGAATAGAACAGCTTTCCACTTGCTATCAGACTAACCTGGAAGAAAACTGACTTGCTGGGTAGGAGTTGATTTTAATAGGAAAGTTATCATGAGCAATGAATGAAATAAAATGTTTTTTGCAAAAATTTAAAATGCTTGGTTCTGGGATGAATAAAGGATATGAAGTTGGAGCTATCAGGTCAAAAATGGAAATTTTTAGGCAACAAATGTCATTTAATATCCACCTATCTATCTATCTATCTATCTATCTATCTATCTATCTATCTATCTATCTATCTACCTACCTACCTACCTATCTATCTATCTATCTATCTATCTATCTATCTATCTATCTATCTATCTATCTATCTAATCCTATGTGTGTTTAAAGTCCAGGGCTCTGTATATTACATTTATGCATTTATTAATAAATGTATACATATAAAAATAATAAGTTTTTGATAAAGAGGCCTTGAATTTGAGGGGAAACAGAAAAGACATAGGTGGGATTCACTGCAGGAGAAGAAGAGGGAATTGATGTAATTATACTTTAATTAGAAATACTATTTAAAACAGTAAAAAATGAATACACTTTACAAAGTTGTTCTCTGACCTCTATAATTCTGTTTCAACATGTGAATTCAAATAGCAACACCATTTATCCATGCAAACACGCACACACACAATAATAGTAAAATTATATATATTAACATATATAATAAATTATAGAATAATATAAACTAATACACATATTTTAATTCAAAATAATCTGTCTTACATGTATTGCATATGATAGGCCTTGTGGTAAAGAATCAACATTGATAGAAATAAAGTTTTAAATATGTTATATTCTTATTTATAAAATAATTAGAGAAAATAGTCATAATCATCAATGAAATAACCCATAACCATGAATGGTGTAACAGTTCTGCAATTCCAGGTCTGGTGACATGGGAAAAACAATCAAAATTCAGACTACCATGGACCTCCCAGTGAGAACCTTCCCAAAATATATAAACAGAGTAAAAATGGAAAAAAAATAAAGTTTGAAAAGAATAAAACTTTTAAATATCTAAAATATTAACTTAAAGTACTTCTCTTAAATAGTAAATGTGACTAATGAGGTAGGCAACATGTGTGAGGAGGGGGAGGGGAGAGGGGGGAGGGGAGGGGAGGAGGAGAAACCCTGATAATATATTGTATGATTATTTAATCTTTCTTTTCAGAAAGATAAGAGCTCTAAAAATTATAAATAAAACTCTCTCTCTCTCTCTCTCTCTCTCTCTCTCTCTCTCTCTCTCTCTCTCTCTCTCTCTCTCTCTCTCTCTCTCTCTCTGCCTTTCTCTTTTATTAGCCTGGTAAGAGAGTAAAAGAACTTGCAGAGGCTTTCACTTCAGTCTCATAACACTGCAAAGGCATACAGGAGGAGGAGGTAGAAAAAGAAGAGAAGGAAGCAGAGCAGGAGAACAAAGTGGAAGAGG